>NW_020868313.1:147789-157789 GCF_003789085.1 Penaeus vannamei
CTTCCTACACTTCTTCAATTTCCTTCCCCACCTTTCCCACTTCCCTTCCTTACCCTTGCCTTTCTTAACTTCCACGCCTTTGCCTTCTGCCCCTGTTACTTCGCCTTTTCCTTCCACCCCGTTGTCTTCTCCTCCGTCCCTCGCCTCACCCATGGTCCATCCTCCCCAAAGAGTGAAGAATGTGCTGCTGCAGTCCAATGCCATCTTGGAGGCCTTTGGTAATGCCAAGACTAACCGCAATGACAACTCCTCCCGCTTTGGCAAGTACATGGACATCAACTTTGACTTCAAGGGTGACCCCATTGGTGGCCACGTACAGAACTACCTGCTGGAGAAGTCCCGTGTCGTCCTCCAGCAGCCAGGGGAAAGAAACTTCCACTCGTTCTATCAGGTATGGAACCTTTTTTTTTTAGGGGGGGGGGGCATATAAATCAGTTCATCTTGGGATTTCATATTGAAGTGAGATATCTTTTGAATTCAAGTAGTATCTTCATGCTTTATAGTAGTGCTGGAAAAATGATATGATGTAATTAGTTTGATGTAAGTATATTAGATATGATGTAAGTAGTTTGCCTGTCATCTTCTATTTCTTTTCTCTTTCTTTCCCAACTTTCTTTTCTACTCCTACTAACACCCTCTTTCTTTCTCATCTCCTTTCCCTGCAAACTGCCATGACCATCCTCTTCCTTGCCTCACCCACCCTTTATCATGTCACTTCCATTTTCCCATAGGTCCTGTTCGGCGCGACAGACTCCGACCTCTCCAAACTGAAGCTGAAGCGCGATGTGAATGCCTACCACTACATCCGCCAGGGGGGTACACCCAGAGTGGACTCCATTGCAGACAAGGTGGACTACAAGGCATGCCAGGCAGCCTTCAAGACCTTAGGGTTCTCGCCAGAGCAGACCGATGCTATCTGGAGGATTGTCAGCGCCATCCTGCACCTGGTAGGTTGGATGGTTGTTGTGGGATTGGTGTTACTGGCTTCTTGTTGCTATTATTATTGTTATTTATTTATTATTATTGTAATAGTAAAAGTTATTATAATTGTGGCTATTGTTGTTATTATTTATTTTTTTATGATTTTGTTGTCATTGTTATTGCTATCATTATTGTTATTACTATTATTATTATTGTTATTACTGTTATTATCATTACTGTTACTGTTATTTTTATTTGTTGTTTTTTGTTATTATATTATTGTTATTATTATTATTATCATTATCAGTATTGTTATCATTGTTATTAGTATTACTGTTATGGTTATTGATATATATATATATATATATATATATATATATATATATATATATATATATTATATATATATTTATTATTTATTTATTTATTTATTTATTTATTTATTTTTTTTTTTAATAGCAGTGATGCCACTGCACAGGTTATTGATTGAAGATGGAATACTGAAAAGATAATACTTAGTCCCTTGCCTCCTTCTAACTCTCTGATCCTCCACAGGGTAACATTGAATTCACTTCTGGGGGTGATGAGACACAGATCAAGAACCCGAAGGAGGTAAGCAACATTGCGGAGCTTCTGCGTGTGTCGCCTGATCAGGTGACTAAGGCACTATGTCATCGAGTGATTGCAGCAAGAGGCGAGGTCATGGAGAAGCGACACACAGAGAGCGAGGCCAGCTATGGGCGTGATGCATTTGCCAAGGTTAGCAGATCATAGACAGACTCCTTACTCACATTTAGTGAGTGAGTGATTTAGCGAGTAGTGGTTGAGTCAGTAAGTCGCTCATCCACGCACACACTCACCTGATCATACATTCATTCATTTATGTACTCATTGTGCATTCATTCACTCTCACTCACTCACTCACTCACTTTCCTTTTCCCCCTCACTCTTGATATGCAGAAGCCATTTCAGTGACCATGATTCACTTTATATAGGCCCTAATCATCCTTTGCTTCTTTATGTGTAACTGTCTAAGGTTTACTCAGCAGTGAATATGCAGTGAATTCTTTATACAATTTTCATACATGTCTAACATTGGAGAAAGAAATATGAAAGTGGGTGCATAAATTCATCATTTAAGATATGTAATTGATCTTTTAATATTGTTATCATCATTTTTAGGCCATCTATGAGAGACTCTTCTCCTCTATTGTGGAAGGGGTCAACAATGCTATTGAAGTGCGTTTTGAAGGTGCTGAGGCCAAATACAAGTACAACACTGTTATTGGAGTTTTGGACATCTATGGGTTTGAGATCTTTGACCGCAACAGCTTTGAGCAGTTCTGCATTAACTACTGTAATGAGAAACTGCAGCAGCTGTTCATTGGTAAGTAACTTTTGTTCTATAATAAGCTGATAAGCAGTTTATTGTCAGCTGACATTATACTGAAAAATGTTTGGTGTAAGCTTTGTTGCAGTACTTGGCTCTCTGTACAGGTACTGTGTTAATCTATCTCAATATAAAGATGCAAAAATGAAAAATATGGATGGGTTACAACCTGCATTAGGATTTGAGTTTCCATGACATGTTATACTAGATAAAGGATAGAAGGGTCATCTTCCATAGTTTGAAAATCAGATGATGCATTTACTACCATTGCCCACTGTTATCATCTTGTGGTAACTTTATTATATTTGTATTCCTTGTCCCCTCCAGAGCTGGTATTGAAGCAGGAGCAGGAGGAGTACAGGAGGGAAGGCATTGCATGGCAGACCATCGAATACTTCAACAACCAGATCATTTGTGACCTGGTGGAGCAGTCCCACAAGGGCATCATTGCCATCACAGATGAAGCATGTCTAAATGTGGGCAGAGTGACAGATGAGGTTAGTGAATAGCAATTTATTTACTTTCTCTCTCTCTTATCCCTTCTCAGCATTTCCCTCTTCCCCTTCTCCCTGTTTTCCCCTCTCCCCCCTCTATTTGTATCCCCTCATTTCCACCTGTTACTGAAAACAGTGAATAACACTATACTGAATTCACATTGTAATAAAAATGTGAAATCTGATATTCTTGTGTGGAATGTTGGTCATCTGATTACCATATGTCTTTGTTTTGATGTCCCTAAAGTCTTGTCATATTATCAGAGATATGTTACTGCTTCATGCTGATGGCATGACTTTCCATTACGTTATTCCCATTTGTTTTCTTACAGATGCTGTTGGAAGCAATGGAAGGTAAACTCAAAGGACACAAGCACTTCACTACTCGCAAGCTGTCACCAATGGACAAGGAACTCAAGCATGTTGAAGAGTTTCGCGTCAAGTAAGAACCCACCTTTATAGCTTTTTAGTAGGCAGGCTTTATTTTCTGTTTCTTGCATTTTTGAGAAGGAGAATGGGATCCCTAGATAGAACTCTTAAGCCTTTATGATATGGGGAAAAGCTTTTTATTATACATAGACAAAAGTGGTGGGGAGGTTTTTGTGGCAAAGAACTGTTAAAGTTATGCAGCAAAGAGTTGGAATTTGCATGTGTTAAGAGAAAGTGACCAAATTGCCCTTTCCCCTTAGGCACTATGCTGGTGATGTCGTGTACAGCATCAAGGGTTTCCTGGAGAAGAACAAGGACACACTCTTCCAGGACTTCAAAAGGCTGATGTACTCCTCCTCGGATCCTGTGATTTCAAGCATGTGGCCAGAGGGTGCCCAGGATATCACAATGGCAAGTACTGGTTGAGTAAAAAATGAAAAACCTGCTTATATAAAAGGAATTCAGTTTTATATGAATTGCGTCATCATGAGGTTCACATATGTCAGGTTAAAGTGTGAATTGATATAAAAAAAGGAAGATTTATAATAGATTTTATCTTTGCAGACAACAAAGAGGCCACTAACAGCTGGTACTCTCTTCAAAAACTCCATGATTGCACTGGTGAAGAATCTGGCCTGCAAGGAGCCATACTATATCCGGTGCATCAAACCCAATGATCAGAAGTCCCCAGTCATCTTTGACGAGGAACGTGTGACTCATCAGGTGGGTTTTGGGAGAGAGACTGATGAAAGTAATTTTAGTATATTTTATTGATTGGTTGATTGATTAATTGATTACTCTAAGTAATTTTCCTGACATTGTATATGTATTCATTATCATTTTCTATGTGTGTGTGGAGTGGGGTGAGAGAGAGTGGGGTGCATATGATTTATACTGACAGTTGAAACAATGCATTCTGTAGAATTTTCAGTCAGGATGTTATCATTCATCTTTTCCGTAGGTCAACTACTTGGGTCTTGTGGAAAACTTGCGTGTCAGAAGAGCTGGGTTTGCATACAGACAGAGCTACGATCGGTTCCTTAGAAGGTAAGCAGTTTTATTATCATTCATTTTATGCAGAATTATTAACAAAGAGGTAGTAAATAAGTATTTCCTCTTCCTCTTTTGATCACAATATCAGGCTGCTAAAGGTGCATTTAGAAAGATAAAGTTAGGAGACTCCAGTGCTGTTAGAAGGGTAAACTAAGATGAGAATTTAGTGCACTTAGTGCACTTAGGAGTTTAATCTTACGAGAGGATCCATTGCCCTTAAAATGGTAGATGAAAAGGAAGATCCAGTGGACATACAGGGTTAAATTTAGTTGAGAATCAGGGCACCTAGAAGGGTAAACTAAACAGAGACCAATTCTCTTTGAAAGGCAGACTTGGGAATGAATTCAGTTTACTTAGAAGGATAAACTTTGGAAAATAATAGAGCACCCTTAAAAGGGCAAAATTTACAGAATATCTAGTGCATGTAGATGGGTAAATTTAAGAGAAACTCCAACACTGTTTCAGTGCCCTTAAAATGGTAAAATTAGAAGAGAATCTAGTGCACTTTAAGGAGCATACATGTAGAAGACTTTATTCATACTTACAGATACAAGATGATATCCCAGTACACATGGCCAAACTTCCACGGTGGCACAGACCGTGAAGGCACTAAGATTCTGGTGGAGGAACAAGGCTTCAGTAATGATGTCAAGTATGGGAACACCAAAATCTTTGTCCGGTCGCCACAGACACTCTTCGCCTTGGAGCAGGTAACACTGGAGTTTTGATTAATGTGTTCAAGAAAATTTAAAGCTGCTGTGTGTTAGTCCATCTGTTTGTTTTCCCTGTTCCTTTTGGTGTATTTTTGTGACTAAAAGGAAGATATGTATGTATGCTTTCCTTTTCTAAAATGGTCTCTTTTGTATAATTGTTATTATTTAGGTCAGATTCATAATCTTGTGCTCAGGCTGTATCAAGGTCTCCCTTCCCAATCAACTCCTGTTTGATCACATATTTAGCAATTCAATGAACACAATTCCTCATAAACCATTTTTATTATTAATGTAAAGTGAGGAGAAGGAACTGCATTGAACAGTCTCTTTTTTATGCTTTGCCTTCCTTGTCCATAGGCAAGAGCAAAGTTGATTCCAGGTATTGTGATCTTCTTGCAAAAGATGTGGAGAGGTGCTCTATGCAGGATGCGCTACAGACGAATGTGTGCAGCCTTGACTATCATGCGTCATTACAGACTGTACAAGATGAGGTCGTACATGCTCGAGCTCCACCGAGTGTTCAGGTGAGAAGGTTTTCCATCCTTTCTCGTTTCAAGGATAAAAGTTATTATGATTTTTTTATATGTTTATATGTATGCTCATTTATTTTGTCAAAGCAAAGTTTCATTCTTAGATGTTTGTTCAGTTAAAGTATAAAGTTCATATGTTTCTGTATATACTTAATTTTTTTTTCTCTCTCTCTCTCTGATGTGTATAAAGATCAGTAGATTTTTATTTTGAAAAATAAATAGCATCATGTGAGTTTCTTACTGAAACGTATTTCTGAATGGTGTTAGGGCTCGTCGCGGCTTGCCCGATATCAGCAGTGGTCCACAGCACTATTTGGGTAACAGCCCAAAGTAAGACGGCATACCTAGATTAATCATTATCCAAAGTGCACCCAAATTAGCGCAAAATTCCTCTTGTCTCACCTCATGACACTTTCCTCTTTGTTGTACAACTTGGGGGCATCGTTCATTTATGAATGCCAGAGGGGCATAGATACCTTGGGAGAATTCCTGATCATATTCTATTGTGATGAATGCTAAAGATGTAAAAAATGTGTGTGAGTATGAATATTTTTACATGGGGATTAACATTTAGATGATATCTTCATCAGAAGTATGCAATTATAACAGAAGATGATAATATTGAAATGTTGATTACATATCTAGTCTTGGGAAAGTATCCATGCTCTCTAGTACCTTTTTCAATGGAAGAGAATGCATTAATATATCCTTGTTTTTTACATCTTTGTAGTGGACTGTCAGACAGATCGGGTGAAGTTCCTTCTAGATAGTGATAACCTGTATTGTGTTTAGAATATTTGTCCAAAAGATTTTTCCTTCACATTGGGATATATTGCATATGTTTTACCTTTGATGTATTGATAACACACCTAGATCACTGGATGGAATGACAGTGAATTGATGAGTAGTTTTGACACAACCTGTATTTGAGTTTTATTTTATATATGCATTTTTTCTTTTCCTTTTTATTATCATTATTGGTTTTATTTTGATAGAAATATTAATTGACCTTAGCTAAAAAGAAGAAAAAAATAAAACTATAAGATAATTCTCCAAACATGCTTTTTGAACTTTTTGAACAGAAGCCTCATTTCCTAGTCACTAGACTAACCTCTATACAACTGCTTGCAGGAATGTGCGGCAGATGCAAGACTACGGAAAACACGTCCGTTGGCCTGCACCTCCCTTGGTGTTGAGGTCAATGGTGTCTGACTTCCAGAGCATCCACAACCGCTGGCGAGCCCACATGATCCTCTCCAATGTGCCCAAGTCAGACTGGCCTCAGCTCAGGATCAAGGTTAGGAGCCCATTCGTATTGCTTACGGACGCAGAAACGGGAGAGTGTTATTGTTCCGTGGATAGTCCATGTTGGTATTTACAGGAGACAAAGTAAATTGATCTCCAGGGTATGGGGTGAATTTCTGATTTGGGTGGAAACTGCAGTCCATGTTGAGTGTACATTTGACAAGTTGATAAATGTGTGTTCTAACTCCTGGCTGTCTTTATATCTCTGTTATTCTCTCTCTACTTTCTTTCATATATTGATTGTAGTATGAGTTATTTCTACTGCTATTTGAAGAATGAAGGGACCATTAAAGGCACCTTGAACACCACTCATAACTCTTACAGGTGATTGCTGGAGACGTCCTCATGGGGAAACGGGCAGATTGGGGAGTGCGAGAGACATGGGAAGGGAACTACTTGGCATCCACAAGAGAAAACCCAGATTCCTCTGCGTTCCAGTCTGCAGTCAAGAACATGAGGAACAAAGATGGCTTTAGGGAGGTGAGTTCTGTAAAACGTTTGAAGTCTGCCTGTCTCCTCCCATGTCTTTGTGTTCATTTGTGATTAGGTGTTAAAAGTTGACCTTCCGGTATTTAGTTATGCATAAATGATGATTTTAGCTGTTGTAGAATTTTCAGTCACTGAATTTGAAAAGTCATGTAAATGTTCAAGCAAGTTAATGAACAAAAAAAAGAAAAGAAAAGAAAAGGAATACTTTGGCACACAAAAAATACTTTTTAGTTGCCGTATAATCAAACCTGATTGTCAGAAGTGTTTTTTCATTGTTATTGAATATATATTTTTTATTATTGATGCAATTATTATTATTATTATTTTTTTTTTGTAGGTGTTATTCTCAAGCCTAGTGAGGAAGATCAACAGAAATGACAAGATGTCTGAGCGAGCCATCCTGGTGACAGACAGACAGATCTACAAACTGCACAGCAAGACTTTCAAGCCTTTGAGATCCCCCATTCCAATCCTGGAGGTGAGAATTTGCATTTTTTCTTTCCTTTTCTTTGATGCCTTTACTTTGCGTAACTTACTTTATTAGGCGTAATTTTTTTATCTCTTGTTTTCACTCACTCTGTTACATTCATGTTCTTCTTGTTTTCTTTCTCTCTCACATTTTCTTTTGTTTTTCTCATTTTCTGTACTTTTTTCTCTCTCTCTCTGATCTTTTAATTTTCTCATTTTCATTTTCTTTTCCTTTCTTATGTGTGTGCATGCATGTTTTTTCTCATTTTCTTTCTTTTTTTCTTGTTTCCATTCCCAGTTTCATTTTTCAGTCTCACTCTCTCACACTGTTTCTGTTCTCCTTACTCCCCTCCTCCTCCTACCTCCCTCTCCTTCCTCTTCCTCTATGCAGTTGTTAATTTAGATAATTTTATATTTTCCTTGGCTATTTTTAGATAAAATTTCTCATGTCCTAGATTAGGAATTTCACCAGCTGTCCATTCTCTCATAACTTCATTAGTTGACATTAATAACATCAACAATTTCCTCAAAATAGGTGAGTGGGATCAGTGTGAGCCCAGGACAGGACCAGCTGGTGATCATTCACTTGCGAGGAGGCAATGATTTTGTGGTCTCCCTGATGTCCCAGTCAAACGCCAACAGGGTGGGAGAGCTCACAGGACTCCTCCTCCGGCAGTACCAGCTGTGAGTTGCATTATCGATGTCGTGCCGTACAGTCCCGTTACCTTAGGGCCTAAGTAGACTAAGGTTTGCGAGTGTTGCTGATCAATCATTTTTGAAAAAGAAATCCGCAAGTTGATCAGTCATTCTTGCAGGTGCTCATTTTATTTTTGATTGGTTATTCTAATAGGGAACTTGCAGTGTTTTTAGTGTTGATAACCAAGTGATGCTTATTCGTAGTGCAAGTCTTAGCAAAGTCGCCCAAGCTGGACTGATCCTTGGGATTTTTTTTTATAAGCCATATGGAAGGCTAATTGCTGCAGCTTGGAAGGCTAATTGGTATTTTTCCCACAGTCTGAATCGTGCTGACTTGCGTGTTGTAGTGGCTGGAACTCTGCAGTGCATGCTGGGAAACAAGTCACGCATGATTACAGTTGAGGAAACAAATGTGGGAACTTTCCCAGCATTTAGGTAAGTTATGATATTCTATAATACTTCAGCTTTTTTTCACCGTAAGACCATGTGGCTAGATAATAAAGGCCATAACAAGAGAAGGGAAGCCATAAAAAAGTCATAATGTTTGTAGGTACACAGTTACCTTTAAGATTTTTGTAGTACCCATATGGTGTTTAGATTCAAAGTACACATAGTTACAATTAATGAAGTTTGGTTAAAAATAAAAGGATGTAAGATTTGACTGTCACGTATTTAAGAACCAACCAGGTAATTCATATTAGAAGTTACAGCACAATGTACTACTTGGATCATATTCTTTTTAAGGGGACTGTCAGGGTGGTTATAATCATATATTGAGGGCTGTTTCATACTCATGCATGCATGGAAATACTCCCCTATGAGCAATAGACCGCAAATATGTTGACTGTGTGGGTTAACGGGAATGGTACTGCAACTGACTGTTCCAAAATTTTCACTTCTTTTCATAGTATGTTCATTCTGGTGAATACTAGAGTATGTTGTCACAATCTTTGAGTATTTTATCTCAACATGACCTTTTGGTATGATTTACAATATGTCCAGCCTGTCTCTTTTTTTCTGCAGATGCATTCCATATAAGTCTTGGCTCTTTGTTGTGGTTTTAATCTCTTAAATATTTCTTTGAATAATACCCAGAATTTTTTGTAATAAACTTTTGCTGAAGGTAATATCAACCCTTTTTCTTTTGTTGCAATGCAGGAAGGGCACAAAGCGAGGTGAGCTTGTCTACTCGTGGCCAGAGTCTCTGAACAAGGCCCTCCCTCCACCTCCCCAGACCAGCCTTCACCGCCAGGCTCCCAACCCCCCCTCAAGGCCCCCACCAGGAGCCAATGGTTATGGCAATGGCAATGATCATGGCTATGGCAATGGACACATCAAGGGCGGCAGTGGCTACCACAATGTTGACAGGAACAGCAATGGAAATGGCCATGTCTATGCCAATACAGGAAGATACTGAGCTCAGACTGTCACCACCTTCTATCAGGAAACGGTGGTGATAACTAATGTTTTTTTATGGGAGTGAAGATATTAAAGTGTGCCTTATTTTCATAA
>NW_020868313.1:170982-173482 GCF_003789085.1 Penaeus vannamei
ATTATCGCAGAAATTGTCTTATGACCAAGAACGGGGTTGAATACCTGGGGGCCGCCAGTCGCAGCCGATGCGTCCCTTGGTCGCGAACCACAATTAACTCGTATGAATATCATAAAACGCCTAAGATGTATCGTATATACGGGTTTTGGATCGGCAGCTTGAGAGTACATGGCAAGGCTTGCCGAAACATGCACTTAGTAAAAGAGTTGCCTTTCTGCTTGTCGAAACACGGATATTATATGAGTTTTGAATTTTGTGCCATCCTTTCATGCCCCATTCGTGACCACTTTCGAACTACCGTCGCTGGCCATGAGTACGAGGGCATGGTCGTTCTCAAAGAAGTGGGATGCACGAGGCGCTGCAAGTGTCAACTTTGCAGGGCTAGTGATCCACCATTGCCGCCGGTTTTCGGTCCCAGTTGCACATCTGCCTTGTAGCGGATAATACCATGTGATATCCCTTTGCTAGACGGTGAAATGATAGGATACGACGATGGACTGGAGAGAGGGGTCTTGCCGACATTCATAGCGACTCCTGGTAATCTTTAGCGGCTATATTATAAGGCACACACCGATTTCGCTGTAACCCTCTTCAAAATACCGGAGCAACTGTTAGCAATGAGTAATACTTCATTAGAGTTAAATCTAAGAGTAAGGGTTGTAGACAATGATTACAGACTAGGTGATCACTTGTTTCTGTTGTTCCCCACCGAGTTAAATGGTTTTAAATCCACTCAGATCCGTTTATCTCTCAACACTACCGAAATATCACAGCTCGATTTGGATAAATATGAAGGCATGCCGATGATAGTGCCATACGGATTACCTTTCACGGTACACTACTCTTGGGTGAGAGTATAATTGTTTTTCTCGTTTGAAAGAATCACGGTCACGTTGATTGGAGCCAAACGTCCTAGGGCGGTTTATAACAATCCTACGCTAAGATATGTCCCCAGATATATTTTCATGAAAACGCATAGTCGACAGTTCTACGTTGTCTTCGAAAGTATCAACGGGAAAATATGGACATGCCCCGAGGGAGTTGTTTTGCCTCACTTGGCTCTCGGCTATGACGTTGGGCTCCAAACGTCCGGCGTCATTCCGTTAGCCAATGAGAAGGATTACATTCAGCAGGAAAGGAATGTTATTTCAGCATCCGGCGATCACCGCTCTGGCATATTCGTGCCATTAAATCTCGGGAAAGCTGAGAGGAAGCTGCATTTGTAAGTGAGATACCTACCAATAGCAGTACTTCTCACTAACGCCTTAATTTAAAGTAATAATACAAATGGTGTAGAATCACTCACAGTAGAGGTCTTTCCTCATTATGTCTACATCAAATAGTGCCCCAAAGTAGCAACGCCGAACTTCTTCAGTGGTGGCGTTAATTGCACCTACAAATACAAACACTTGCTGCGGCGGTTCAGGGTTCAGGAACGCGACGGTGATGTGATGAATATAATAGTTGAGTTTTCCAGTCTATTTGGCCGAATTACTATTAAGTCGGAAAGGAATTATATAATGCAACGCTTACGTGCGCCAGTTTATTACCGGTTCTGGAAGTTCATGCACGTAGACACTAGGGGGGAAATGGATTTTTATCTGAAGGAGGATTCGGAGTTTGGAGTCCAGCGTCTTGACAATAGGCTTCATTACTAATATTTTAATGAGACTTTTAATAGGTCTCAAGAATTTTGGAAGAACGGTTCGATGCTAACTGCCCAAGTGAAAGACGTTACCAGTGTCCCTCTATTGAAAGCCGCAACAGATTGGCAAATCATAGTGTAAAGTCACTGTCAATCAAGACTCAACCCTCTGATAACGTCTTGCTTTCATGACAGATATCGCCACGAAGGCGTTCAGCCCCTGCCCATCGCCTTTGGATTCGGGCGCGGTTACTTATTTCTATGTGGGCAATATGAGTCTGAGAAGCAAAAGAGAGCAAGGAGATAGAAAAAAAAGGAAACAGGTCGGCGGGACACGGAGGATGAAGAAATCGAGGCCAAAGCTCCTCCGCCTCCGCCTGTTGTGAAGCCGGAGAGGACCTGCTTATCGGATAGCAATGGGTCTGCCTATTGTTCTGCTTATCTCATGGCAAGGTGCATGGTCCTCGACTGCAAGGAAACAGACGTAACCATGCTCGTGGATTATGACGGACTCTATTACGCTGGTCTGGATCGTACAACCATGTATGGAGATTCTTGTATACTATTCCACCCCGATTATGAACTCGGTCGGCAAGGCCTGTGCATGACTAGCGATGAGAGTCCGTTTGGGCCTTATTGCTACAGCAAGAGGTATAGAAGAGAACTTTGCAGAATACCCTTGCATGATGACGTTCATGGACCGTGGTTTGAGTTATTACCGAATCGTACCGGTCAATTTAGTGAAGTGCCCCTGATAAATCGGCGCGGTAAAGTAGTATTCTATGTGAGGCCAAGCAAGAGAATATTGGAGGATACCTGTTTACAGATAACTGTATTTGGGAATAAAAAAGTTTT
>NW_020868313.1:180982-185982 GCF_003789085.1 Penaeus vannamei
TTCACTGAAGGAGAATCTAGTAATAAATTATAATTTGTATGTGAGAGACTGCAATGTTAATTGGGTTTGAAGGAGTTAATAATGTTCTGAAGAGGGTTATGGTTGTCAGTGAAGTGAGTTGTCAGTTTTACAATTAATAGTAAATCAATATGAAAGTTAGTAAATGAGTTGGTAAACAAAAAAAGATTAATTGGATAAAGTATTAAGGAATGAAGTCATATTAAGGAGATTACTGTCAATATGTATTAATAGATTTATATGAATGAAAATGCTATTATTTGTGTTAATGAGTTTATGTTGATGTAAGAGTTTATTTTGTCACTATTTACATGAATCATTGATGGTAAATAAAATTAACAGACTTTATTACCTGGAAATAGGTTGTATATACTTGATATTGATGATCAAATTATTTGCAGGTTGAAATTCTTTGTTGGGTATAAATAACCGTTACAGCGCGTTGCTTGAATAGCCCCGAACCAGAGTTTACAGTACAATATATATATATATATATATATATATATATATATATATATTATATATATATATATATATATATATATATATATATTATATATATATATATATATATATATATTATATATATATATATATATATATATATATATATATATATATATATATATATATTAATATACACGCACACACGCACACACACACACACACACCACACACCCACACCCACACACACACCCACACACCACACACCCACACACACACACACACACACACACACACACACACACACACACACACACACACACACACACACACACACACACACACACACACACACACACACACACACATATACTGTATAAACACAGACACATATAAACGCTCTCGAATTTATGAGTATCGTAAAGAAAGTAAGAAGAAATCTTGTGAGAGCGCTGCAGGAGAGAGGGAAGGGGAAGGGGGAGGAGAGGGGAAGGGGAAGGGGAGGAGAGAGGGAAGGGGAAGGGGAGGAAGCGTTATCCATGCTGTCAATAGGATCGTCCGAACCTAAAAGATTTGCACCTGAAAGGAGGGGAAGGGGAAGGGGGGCGGGAGGGAAGGGGGAAGGGGAGGGAAGAGGAAGGGGGGAAGGGGAAGGGAAAGGGGGAGGGAGGGGGGGAAAAGGGGGAAAGGGGGAGAGGGGAAGGGGGAGGGGGGGGAAGGGGAGAAGGGAGAGGGGAGGGGGAGGGGGCAGGGGGGGGAGGGGGAGGGTAGCGGGGAAAGGGGAAGGGGAGGGGAAGGGGAAGGGGAAGGGGGGAGGGGGTAAAAGGGGAAGGGGAAGGGAAAGGGGGGAGGGGAGGGGAAGAAGGGGAAGGGGGAAGGGGGGTGAGGGGTGGGGGCGGGGAGGGGGAGGAAGTGGTGGAGGTAATAGGTTCGAATGAAAGGGTGGGTGGCAGAGAGAGGAAGGGAAAGGGAGTGAGAAACGGGGGAGGAAGAGGGAGGAAGGGAAGAAGAGGGCGGAGAGAGGAAGACGACGATCAGCAGTGAGGAGAGGAGGATAATTGGGTTAGAAAGGGGAAGGAGGCGTGGAGCGAGGGGAAGGGAGGGAGAGATAGGGAGTAACGAGGGAAAAAGCAGAAAGAGGAGGATGAAGGAAGGGAGTCTATCTACTTCCTTCTTTCCCTCTCTCCTCCTCCTGCCTCCTCCTCCTCCTCCTTCTTTTCTTCTTCTTTCTTTCTCTTCTTCCTTCCTTCTCCTCCTCTCTTCCTTTCTTCTTCCTTCTTCTTCTCCTCTTCCTCACCTCCTCCTCTGCTCCTCCTCCTCCCTCTCGCTCCCTCCTCCTCCCTCCTCCTCTCTTCCCACTCCCTCATGCCTCCTCCTCCTCCTCCTCCTCTCCCTCCTCCTCCTCCTCCTCCTCCTCCTCCTCCTCCTCCTCCTTCCTCCTCTCCTCCTCTCCTTCCTCTTCCGCTCTCCTCCACTCCCTCCTCCCCATGATTTTATGTACGTTATGTGTGTGGCCATGTGCATACAGTATGTGCGCTTATTTTTATGTGCATGTGTGTGTGTGAAAACCGGTGCTATTTCTTTTATCAAGAATATGAAGTTTTTTTTTTAGGATTTCGAAACAAAATTTTGGAATCCGAAATTAATGTGATAATGACGATACTGATTAATCGTAATCATAGTAACAATAATAATGATAATACTGATGATAATGATAATACAGATAACAAGAAATGTATAATAACGACAACAATGTTAATGATTATAGTAATGCTGATAACAAATGACAGGAACATCATAACAATATGTGTTTTTTTGTTCCTTTTTGTTATTGATATTTACAATAATTTAATTTGCTATTCCCAGGGATATTACATAAACACACGCACTTACACCATCTTGAACATCTTATAGATAATTTAAGAAATACTTACTTCTTTTACCTGTGTGAAATGATAACCAAAGATGATGATAAATATGAACTCTCTTACCTTTTTTACCTGTGTGATAATAATAACTAAACCGGTGATAATAGATGATATAAGAAGATCCCTTACTTGCTTTTAACCTGCATGGTGGATAATAATGACAACCGATGACAATAGATAGAATGGTGATAATAAGTGATAATACAAGAGATGATAGATAAACAAGAGATGACTCTTACCTTCCTTTTACCTGTGTGATATATAACAACGATGAACACTAGATATAAGTGGTGCTAATAATGATATAATGATAATAAGAATGGTGATGATAATGATAACCAAGGGATATAATAAATAAGACTCCCTTACCTTCTCCTTACCTTGTTGATATAATAACAACGATGATAGATATAATAAGAATCTCTACCTTCTTTTACCTGTGTACTATGATAATGGTCAAGACGAGTCAATAGAATATATAAATGGTGATAATAAATGATAATAAGATAATAATAATGGGTGATAATAATGATAACCAGAACGATGATAATGACATAAGTACTCCCTTACCTTCTCTACCTGTGTGATGATGATAACCTGAATAATAATATATAAACTCTTTACCTTCTTTACCTGTGTGATATAAAACCAATCGATGACGAGTAGATATATGTGATAATATGATGATGATGTATTAGAATGTGGATAATAATGATAATAGCGATGATAATAATAAGATCCCTATAGCCTTGCTCTTATACCTGTGTGAAGATATAATAAGCGGAGAACGAGTGATAATAAATAAGAACTCTCTTACCTTCATTTTCCATATGTGATATAATACTAAACGATGAGTAGATAGATGATATAAAAACTCCTTACCTCTTTTACCTGTGTGATATATATGACCAAACGATGATAATAGATATAACGTGAATATATAATGATAATCAATGATAATAGAATGATAATAATGATAACCAAGAGATGATGATAAATAAGAATCTCTTACCCTGACCTATGTGTAATATAATAACCAAACTGATAATAGATAAACTGATAATAATGATAATAATGATAATAAGCTTGCTGATCATTAATGATAACCAAGCGATGATGATAAATAAGAACTCCCTTACCTTTTTTTACCTGTGTGATATAATGACCAAACGATGACAATAGATATAAATGGTGCTAATAATGATAATAATGATAATAAGAATGGTGATATAATGGTGATAATAATGATAACCAAGCGATGATAATAAATAAGAACTCCCTTACCTTCTCTTACCTGTGTGATATAATGACCAAACGATGATAATAGATATAAATGGTGATAATAATGATAATAATGATAATAAGAATGGTGATAATAATGATAACCAAGCGATGATAATAAATAAGAACTCCCTTACCTTCTCTTACCTGTGTGATATAATAACCGAACGATGATAATAAATAATAAACTCTCTTACCTTCTCTCTTACCTGTGTGCTTGCAGTGCACTCAGGCCGTACCTCTTCGTCATATATTTCCTTGCAAGCAAACACACTCAACGCGAAATGGAAGGAAGGAAAAGGAAAACAATAAATCGACGAGAAAAGAGAATCAGGAAGACATCCTCTATTTTCAAGACGGAGGGAGAGAGAGAGAGGAGAAAGAAGAGAAGTGAAGGGAGAAAGGAAGGATGAGATAAATAAAGAGAGAGAGGAAGAAAGAGAGAGAGGAAGAGAGAGAGAGAGAGAGAGAGAGAGAGAGAGAGAGAGAGAGAGAGAGAGAGAGAGAGAGAGAGAGAGAGAGAGAGAGAGAGAGAGAGAGAAGAGAGAGAGAGAGAGAGAGAGAGAGAGAGAGGAGAGAGGAGAGAGAGAGAAGAGAGAGAGAAGAGAGTGAAGGGAGAAAGGAAGAATGAGATAAACAGAGAGAGAAAGAAAGAGAGAGAGAAAGAAGAAGAGGAGAAAATGGAATAGGAGAGAGAGGAGAGGAGAGAAACAGACAGATGAGAAGAAGGGAGAGAGGGAAGGAAAAATTAATAAGATCGGAAATTCGAGATTCCTTTTCAGAAAGCGAAAGCTCTTGTCATTCACTGGATAGATAGTAATGATGCCATATCTCACCGGAAATAAGATGGACGACTCCCCCTGGACACGAGCCAACCCTATACTATCTCCTCCCTCCACCTGTTCCCTCCTCTTTCTTTCCCTCCTCCTCCTCCTTCTTTCCTCCCTCCGCCTTTTCTCTCTCCTCTGCCTTATCTCCCTTCTCCTCTTTCTTTCTCTCTCCTCCTCTTTCTTCCTCCTCTTCCTCCTCTCTCCTCTTTCTTTCCTCCCTCCGCCTTTTTCTCTCCTCCCTCTTCTTTCCCCCTCTTCGCCTTCTTTCTTTCTCTCCTCCCTCTTTCTCTCTCCCCTCCTCCTCTTTCCTTCTCCTCCTCCTCCCCTTCTTCCTCCTTTTTCTCTGCTCCCTCTTCTTTCCCTCCCTTCCTTTTTCCCTCCTCCTCCTTCTTCCTCCCTCCGCTTTCTTCCTCCCTCCGCCTTTTCTCTGCTCCGCCTTCTTTCCCTCCTTCGCCTTCTTTCCCTCCTCCTCTTTCTTTCCCCCTCCTCCTTTCTTCCC
>NW_020868313.1:198482-200982 GCF_003789085.1 Penaeus vannamei
CTTCTCTCTCTCTCAACGTTTACCTATTTGTCTTCAGTATTCCTACTCCCTCCAACTCCAACCGTATCCCATTATTTAGCAACCCAACCCCTTTCCTTCCTCGACTCCCTCCACCCTGCCCCCCCCTCCCCCACATCCCAAACTCTATATAGCCTTTTAACTCGCCACCCCCCCCCCCAACTCCAAACTCTATAGCCTTCTGACTCTAGTTTCCTCCCCCCCCCCCTACCCTCACCCTCAGCAGTATCCCTCCTTCCATCCCTTCTCCCCTACGCTTTCTCTCTCTCTCTCCACACTTCGACCTCCACCCTCTACTCTCTCCATTTCCTCTCTCCCCTCTCTCCGCTTGACCCTCCCCCCTCTCCCTCTCGCCTATACTCCCCCCCCCATCCCCCTTCCCCCTCCTCTACACCCCCATGACGTCCTCCTCCTCCTCCTCCTCCTCCTCCTCCTCCTTTCTCCAGGAAGAGGAACTCAGGTGGAAGACCTTTTACACAACACTCTCTTGCAAGTCGTATATAAGGGACGTTGATCAGGGTTAAATGAGTGTTATTTTGGTCTTAATCGACTAATCAATCAAGACTAACTACATATTCGTTGAAGTGGGTGGAGGGGTTTGAGGTGGACGGGTTAAGGAGAATAATTATACTTAGGGTTATGGCGATGTGTCGTAGAAAGAGTAAATAAAAGAAAGAATGAAATGATAAATTCATATACGAGAGAGTAAATCATAAAAAAGAATGACAGGAGTAGAAAATGAAAATAAAAATGATGGCAGTAATAATGATTTCTAACAACCGCCACTTATATAAAAGCGAGCATTACTGTAACGGCATTCCACTCTGAATTTAGAACGTAAAATGACGCCAAACCAGAGACGTCTGTTGTGTAATCTCGATCTAAAGAAGAAGAAGAAGAAAGAATGTGAAACATAATTTGAATCTGAATCTGAAACGCCAACTCAATTCATTTCCAAAAACGCCAAGTGAATCCGAGCTTATATCACTATGTGAATTTATATCCGAAACGCCAACTGGATATGGATCTGGAATTCTAACTGAATCTAATTCTAGAAATCTAATGAATCTAATTCTAAGAATCTAATTCTAAAACACCGTTCGAACCCTGAAACCGAATCCGAATCCAAAACACCATTCGAACCTTCTATCTAAACAACAATAGAACTTGAACCTGATATTTTATCCCGAATCCGAAACACAATTCGAACCTAAACCTCGAACAACAATAGACACGAAATCCGAAGCACCACAAATAAAATCGGAACGCCATTCGAACCGAAATCAGAATCCGAACCCTTTAAAAGAAGAAAGAAGGAGAATCTGACTCCGAGACACCGAATCCAAGCCCACCAGCGCCATCTATGAGTCCGGACAAGCGACACCTTCACGCGCCGGATACCAAAAACAGCCGCCGTCTATAAATAAGCGAGAGCCTTTGGCAATCCACTGAATATTATAGGTCACATGTCAGCATAAAGCAGATGGTACTAGATAAAGCGACGCGGTTATGTAGGATTGGGAGAAAAAAGGAGATTGGAAAAATGGGGCGAGGAATAGGAGGATCTGCTGGGCTGATTTTGAAGCACGTTCTCCTGTCTCCTGAACCCCTTTTGTTTTTTGTTTTTATTTATTTTATTTTTTTATCATTAATTCTTGTGTGTTGACTCTTCGTTTTTTTTTTTTTTTTTTTTTTTTTTTTTTTGGCACGGAAATAGTAAGCTTGATTTATCTGTCGGATTTCCACTATTCTAGCCTTATTTCAACGATGTGATCCTCAGATTAAGATTAAGAGACAAATGATCCTAATCTTGTCTTGTGATAGCAAACTGTCGAGATGACAATAATAATAATGTAAATAAAAACAATGATACTGGAAAGTAGAAGTGGGATGGGGTGAGGGGGTGGGGTGGGGGGGGGGCAGGGAGGGGGCTGCCACTCACTTCCCCCTCTTCTCACTTCTGTCTATTAAGTAAGTAAAGAGAGTGGAATTTCCTTTTTATGGATACGACGCGGAAAATATATGAGCAAGAGGTAATTAATTTTGACTATGACCTGAGTTCCTTACAGGAAAAGTGAATTAAGATGTCAGTCAATAAATTCGTAAGAGCATTGGAAGAGAAGCGATTTCACACACGTGCGCACACATACACAAACACACACATAAGTACAAAAAACAAAACAAAAAACAAAAAAAAAAGCACACACACATAAATGTAATGTATATATACATAATACATACATACATAATATAATATATATATATATATATATATATATATATATATATATATATATATATATATTATATATATATATATATATATATATATATATAATATATATATATATCTGCACATACATACATATACATACATACATACATACAGCAACATAGGTATAATAATAATGTTAATAAATATAATTACAGAAATAAGGGTAATAATAGCATAATGATAGTAATGATAACAACATACTTATGT
>NW_020868313.1:208348-221246 GCF_003789085.1 Penaeus vannamei
TCCCCCCCCCCTCTCCTCCGTCTGAGGAAACTAAGATGGCATCTGTCCCGAAAGACCCTCACAGACACCGGGCAAGGGGGGTGGGGGGTGGGGGTGGGGGGAGGAAGGCGAAGGAGCAGGAGAGGGTTAAAGGGAAAGTGAAGAAGTAACTGAAGGAGATGAGAAGAGGAGAGAAAAGGAAGAAGAAAGGAGGGGGAAAAATAAGAGAGGGAAACGTAATGAAAGATGTGGAGCAGGAGAGGGGAGAAAAGGTCAGTGTGAGTGAAGAAAACTAAAGGGAGAGGAGAAAGAGGAGAGGAAAAAGAGGAGAACGGGAGGGGGAAAGGGAGGGAATGAGGAAAAATAAAAGAGCAAAAAAAAGTTAGTTTTAAATTGAGAAAATACAAAAAAGAAAAGAAAGAGGAATAACGAGTAAGAGCATAAAAAATGATTAAAACAGGAAAAGGATGATTAAAAAGAAGAGGCGTTTAGAGAAAGAAGAAAAACAGAAAAGAAGGATGAAAGCCAGGAAGAAGAGAAGAATGAGAAAGGAGGAGGAAGAGAGGAGAAAAGAGGAAGAAAAGAGAGAGAGAGAAAGCGGAGAACGCGCCATTACCCACGGGGCACAAGACAAGGAGAAAGAGGGCTATATATTTTTCCTGTGCCACTCACTAACCATTTTCTGGGACACCCGCGCTCCAGGGTATGTTGGGGAGGGGAGAGGGGGGGCGGAGGCGGTATCCTTAGACCCTGGGATACTCTTGGCCGAGGTATAAGGAACAAAGAAAAAAAGGAGAGGGAGAGAGAGGAGAAGAGAGAGACGAATGCGTTGAATGATGAAAAGAGCGACACCGACCAGCAGAGAGAGAGAGAGAGAGAGAGAGGGAGAGATGCCAGAGGAGTGAGAGAGAGAGAGAGAGAGAAAGAGAGGAGGGAGAGAGACGACGAGGAGAGGGAAGGAGAGAGAGAGAGATGAGCAGAGAAGAAGAGAGCAGAGAGAAGAGGGAAGAGACGAGGTGAGAGCGAGAGTGAGGAAGGAGACGAGGAGCGGAGTGAGGAGAGGAGAGGAGAGAGTAAGGTGGGAAAGTAAGCTGTGAGAAGGTGGAGGGGGAGGGGGAAGAGAGACTAGGAGAGCACTGAGTTGAGAGACGGTGAGAGAGAGAGAGAAGACGAGAGACGAGCAGAGAGCTGGAGGGGGAGACGACGAGAGGGAGCGAGAGAGAGAGAAGGGAGAGAGGGAAAGGGGCGGAAGAGGAGGAGAGAGAGGGCAGCGTGAGTACGAGAGAGCGAGGAAGGGAGGGGAGAGAGGATTGAGAGATGAAAGGGAGGGAGAGAGAGAGGAAAGAGAGAAGAGAGAGAGAAGAGAGAGAGAGCAGATGGAGAGGAGAGAGGAGAGAGAGAGGAGAGAGAAAGAGAGAGAGAGAGAGGAGAGAGAGAGAGAGAGAGAAGAGAGAGAGAGAGAGAGAGAGACCAGGAGAGGAGAGAAGATGAGAGGGAGAGAGAGAGAGAGAAGAGAGAGAGAGAGAGAGAGGAGAGAGGAGAGAGACGGAGAGAGAGAGAGAGAGAGAGAGAGAGAGAGAGAGAGAGAGAGAGAGAGAGAGGCCCAATGGGTAGATAGGCAGTTAGGCATTTCCGATTTCACCAAGAACTCTACAACTGGTAAAAATAATTATGGAAAGAACCTTCTCCTTGGGAATATTATGTTAATTTTAGAGAAAGCGTTATAGATACAAAGAGAAGGAAAGGAAGAAAGAGATATTAGATATTACACATAGAGAAAGAGAACAAGAGAGAGAGAGAGAGAGAGAGAGGAGAGAGGAGAGAGAGAGAGAGAGAGAGAGAGAGAGAGAGAGAGAGAGAGAGAGAGAGAGAGAGAGAGAGAGAGAGAGAGAGAGAGAGAGAGAGAGAGAGAGAGAGAGAGAGAGAGAGAGAGAGAGAGAGAGAGAGAGAGGATGTTTACTGATTATTCTCCCACGATTTACAAAGGAGACGCTATATACCACCCCCACCCCCTCTTCAGCCAGCCTATTTCGCGGTAGCTTATGGTAGCAAAGAAATACCAGGTGGTATATGGTGATCCCGGAAGAATAGGAAGAAGAAAGAAATGTATAAGTACAACAAAACATAAATTTGTCTCATACCGGGCTGCTAACGTGGGTTTTGTTTATGTCCCGTTTTCTACAGAAGAATTGATTTTTAGGGGTAACTCGTGTTAATTGACTTGCCCTTTGAGGAAAACAAGGAGAGAAACAGAGAGAGAGAGAGGAGAGAGAGAGAGAGAGAGAGAGAGAGAGAGAGAGAGAGAGAGAGAGAGAGAGAGAGAGAGAGAGAGAGAGAGAGAGAGAGAGAGAGAGAGAGAAGGATTGCCCAAACCCTTCCTTATCTCGTAATAGACGACTTTCTATGCGGTGTTTAGAAGAGGGTAAATTGCTTAGATAAACAGAAGCGAGAAAAGCGCACAAAGGCGGTCTTACAGAGAGGTTTCTTGGGTAATAAATATGGTGTCAAGGCCATATATCACGAGGAAGTAGCAAAAGAAGAGAGAGAATATAGCAAAAGAAGAGAGAGAATAAAAAAAGAGAGAAAAAAATCTATGGTGTAATTTTTAACTGACAATACTAATATCTATTTTTTTTTTTAAGTGGTATCCATCAATACTAATAACTTCAAAAAAAATAATAACCACAATAAAAATGCAATAACAATCACGCAAAATAACCACCCCAAAAATAATTTACAAAATAAAAAGAAATATCCAAAAACAAATAAAAATAAAATAATAAACAAAAAATAAAAAGAAGGAAAAAAAATCCGCACATATGTATTAGGTCAATAACGAAAACACTTCCCCGGCGCCCCGAGGGGAGAGTGACCATCACAACCATCATTTCACGTCATCTCCCGAACCCTTATTCCTTCCCCAAACACCCATTACTTCCCGAAAGAACACAGCGACCCTGACTAACTGTCTCCCGGCGGCACTCAGGACCCTCAGAGAAGGCACTTGTGATGGCACTGGCACTCCTCAGCTGATGCCTACGTGAAAATATATTTTGTTGCTGCTACGACGTCTACCGAGGGAGAGGGAATAGGGATAAATACGGTAAATAAGAGAATAAGGAGAGGAAGGAAACGAGACTGTTCTACGAATGTTTTTTTTGTAGCCGCTACAAGGTCGTCGGTGAAGAATAATAAATACGAAAGGTATTCATGACAAAATAAATAGAAAAAAATAATAAGAGAACCTCCTCTTGCTTATTTGATTTACCTCGGAAGATAAACAAACAAATTTCCTTAATTTTCTCCATTTCCAACAAATTTCCTTCATTTTCTCCATTTTTTACAAATTTCCTTCATTTTCTCCATTTCTAACAAATTTCCTTCATTTTCTCCATTTTCCATTTTTTTTATCACTCTAATTGTTCCCCAAGAATCCTACGCCTTTGGAATAGACCGATTGTCAATTCGACAGATACGAATCACCTTTCTGTAAACATACTTTCGCTTCTCCTGTATTTCCGAACATCCCTTATCGACGATCAAAGACACTGCCGAAGCACCGAGAGTCCTTGACCATCGCCGGGAAGGAATCAAAAGAGAGAAAAATCCCGACAGAACTAATAACCTCGGGCCGAAGAGCTGGAAGAAAAAGGGAGCGCGCCATTTTTCCCCGAAACGCCACAAAGGAGAGGGAGAGGGGAAAAAAAAGAGGAAGAAAGGCAGGACGGACACTCCTCCTCGCACAAAAACACAAACAAAACACGCGGAGAAGAAAAGAAATCCCCCAGCAACAAACACGCACGAAACAAAAGAACAGCGCGAGCCGTAGAAGAAAACTAGAAGGAAACTGGACAATTAAGCCATTTCTTCCTTATGTAACCCTCCCTCCTCCTCCTCCTCCTCCTCCTTCACCCATGGGCGCGGCGGTGAGGCCTTGGGGGTGACACCGGTAAGCGCTAGTGTGTCACAGCCTACAAGCCAATTAGTCTATGTCTACGTCCACGTTGCGGCCAGCTGTAGCGGCGGGGGCTGGGGGAGGCCATGAGAAGCGGGTGTTGGTCACCGCAACCGCAAGTCCGGCCGCGGTGCTGCTCCCGCCCGCTGACCGCCCTGACCGCCATCCACTTGGCGCCAGAACGGGGAGCGAGGACCTTTCCCGCCAAAATTTTCCCGCCAAAAAAACTAGGGGATCTTTCCCGCCTAGGCCTAAGGAGGACCTCACCTTACTCCCTGCCCTCTCGGCCCTCTCCGCCCTCCCCTGCTCCCTCGGCGAAGGATGCCCCTTCCTCCTCCGAGCCCTCCCGCGCCCGTCCCCTGCGTGGGACTTCCTCTCCCCCTCCATCCTTGTCCTTTCCCTAGGAGGGACGGGGAAGGGGAGAGGAGGGGGATAAGGGATAAGGGAAGGAGAAGGGGAGAAGGGGAGAAAGAAGAGAAGGAGACGGGGAGAAGGGAGGGAGAAGGGAAGGAGAAGGGGAAGGGAAGAAGGGAGAGAAAGGGAAGAAGGAGAAGGGGAGAAGGGAGAGATGGGGAAGGAGAAGATGAAGGATAGGAGGAAGAGGAGAAAGAAGGGATAAAAGAAGGAGAAGGGAAAGCAGAAGAGCGAGAAGACGAGAGAAAAAAGGAGAAAAGGAGGAGTTTCCTTTTGAAATATGACCACACTGTTCTTTCGAAGAATAGACACGGTGTAATGGGCGGAGCAGGAAGAGCTGTTCCTGCCAAGGGTCGGATGGCGAGACACGTACACGAAGACGATCTCTTGGACACGTACACGAAGACGATCTCTTGGACACGTACACGAAGACGATCTCTCGGACACGTACACGAAGACACCCGACGGAAGGGCCGACGCCGACACGTCCTCCCATCTTGAGACAATTTCCCTCCCACAATGCACTAATAAATAAAACGAAGGGGGATAAAATGCCCGTATTACCCATACTTAACAGAACGAGAGAAAATACGTTTTTTTCGGTCATATAAGCTCTCTTACTAACCCATATATTCTTAGATGATGAGAACGAGAGCGAGATACAAGCAGACAGGATGATTGGAAAAGAGAAGATACTGAGAAAGTTAAAAATAGGTAGACAGAAACAGAAAGAGAAAAAAAACGATAAGACAGACAGTGGAAAGAAAAGAAAAAGATAAATAGAAAGAGAAAGAGCAAATTAAATCGAAAGAGAAATAGAAAGAGCCTGGAAAAAAAGAGAAAGAAATAGAAAGAAAAAGATAAATAGAAAGAGAAAGAGAAGAGCAAAATTAAATCGAAAGAATCAAAAAGAGCATGGAAAAAAAAGAAGAAAAGAGAAGAGAAAGAGAGAAAGGAAAGAGGCCATCCGAAAAATGAAGACCTCACTGCGAGGCTCCGCGGCGGCCATAAAGAACGCCCCGCGAGGAGCCGGAGACCCGCCCACGGTCGACGGCGAAGGGGCGAGGCAGACAACCCTCGGCCCCTGCGTGATAAGAACCTTTATTTTGTGTAAGCTTGATTAACGAAGATAAGGCGGCGAAGTCACTCGCCGAGGCACCGATCCGAACACCGCCGCCGCCATTTTGACATTTCTGATGGACTAAGATCCTCCGTGTCTTCGTTGATAATATGTAATAATAATAATAATAAATGAATGTTAGAATAACAAAGGAGATAAAATAAAGAAAACAAAAGCCAAATTCCCACGAGATAACCCCGACAGAAGGCCAAAGCTCCCACAACACAGACGCTTTTAACTTCGTCCGAACAAACAGTTTTCTGGAAGAGTTCAAACAATGGCTTCGGCAGACGACCATTAAGAGCTATCGGCGGCGACACGAACGAAGGTGTGTCGTGTTAGCGAGGAAGGCGTGTGAACGATCTCGTTTCTCCCCCCCCCCCTCCTCCTTCTCCTCCTCCCCTTTCTCCCTCCCTCTCCTTCGCTTTCGTCCTCCCCTCCCTCCCCTCCCCCCTCCTCCTCCTCACTCTTCTCTCCTCCACGAATTCTCCTTTCTCCCTCCCTCCCCTTTCCCCTTCTCCTCCTTCGCTTTCGTCCTCCCTCCTCTTCTCTCTTCTCGCCTTTTCTTTTTCTCTCTCCCTTCCTTACCTCCTCCCCTTTCTCCCTCCCTCCCATTTCCCCTTCTCCTTCGCTTTCGTCCTCCCTCCCTCTCTTTTCTTCTCGCTTTTCCTTTCTCTCTCTCTTCCTTCCTCACCTCCTCCCTTTCTCCCTCCCTCCCTTTCCCCTGCTTCTTCCATTTCTCACTCCTCCCTTTCTCCCTCCTCTTTTCCTTTTTCCCTCCCTCCCTCCCTCCCTCTCCTTTCTACGACTTTTATTGGCCCTTCCTTCGCTCCCATATTGTGGTCTCGTGGAAGCGGTATTTTCATGGGACGGTCAGGGGGAACTGCGTTGCTAAAATCTGTCTGTCTTCGTGTCTGTCTGTCTGTCTGTCTCTCCCTTGCCTAAGCTCGCTCTTCACAGACACTCCCAAAGCGGGCCTCTCTCTCTCTCTCTCTCCTCTCTCTCTCTCTTCTCTCTCTCTCTCTCTCTCTCTCTCTCTCTCTCTCTCTCTCTCTTTTCTTCCGTCTCTCTCTCTCTCTCTCTCTTTCGTCTCTCTCTTCCGTCTCTCTCTCTCTCTCTCCTCTCGCTTCTTCTCTTTTCTTCCGTCTCTCTCTCTCTCTCTCTCTCTCTCTCTCTCTCTCTCTCTCTCTTCTTCTCTCTCTCTCTCTCTTCTTTCTTTTCTCTTTTTTCCGTCTCTCTCTCTCTCTTCTTCACTGATCTTTTATTCTCTCTCTCTCTCTCCTTCTATCCCGCTCTTTCCCCTTGACTGAAACACAGAACACTTGGGGTTCCCTTTCCTGCCGACATCTTCGTGAAATTTCGCTTCTCATTTTCCTCCCTCTCCCTTTTCCTCCTCCTTCTTCTTCTCTCCTTTCGCTTCGTCTACCTCTACTTCCTCCTCCTCCTTCCACCTCTTTCGCTTCATGTCCCTCAACTTCCTCCTTTATTTTATTTCTCTCTCTCTCTCCTCTTCTATCTCTCTTCTCTCTCTCTCTCTCTCTCTCTCTCAACTTCGAACCGTGGCCGCCGCCAAACGACACTGACTTCGGCTTCGTAAATTTCCCCGCCAGGAATTACGTGTCGCCCCACAAAGAGGCGATTACGAAGGGGCGGTGTCGAGGGGTATCCCCCCTCCCCATCCCCCGCCCCTTTTCCCATCTTCCTTTTCCTCTTCTCACTGTTTCCATCTCTCGGTATTTTCCCCTCGATCTTCCATTCTTTCTTATCCATCTCTTCCCTTTCCCATCCTCTTTTTCCCCTTCGCATTCTGTTTCACTCTCTTCTTCCTATCCATCTTCCTCTTTAAGACCACCTGCCTAACCCCTCCCCCCTCCCCCCTCGTCACCCACCCACTCTCACACTCTTAAGAAAAACAGGAAAAAAAAAGAGAAAAAAAAATCTAGCGAACGTGTCACATCTTTTCCTCTCCCTCCCCCTCCCCCCCATATCCCTCTCCCCCACCCGCTCCTCCTTGGGGAAACACCTGTCACGGAAGGCGCGACGAACACACCTGCCTACCCCCTCCCCTCCCCCCCTCCTCCTCCCTATCTACCCATTCACCAACCTTATCCCCACCCCCTCCCCTCCTCCCCAACCCCAAACCCCCCACACCTACGACTCAAATAAGCCGAAAACATGGCCCCTCCTTCCTATACCCAACCACCCTCTCGACCCCCTCCCACCCTCCCCCTCCCCCCTTTCCAGCTCGCGCGCAAAAATAGGCCTACCCGAACGCGCATTCGAACGCCACCGACCCCCCCCCCCGACGAACCACCTGCAGAGGGAGAGGCTGGAGTTGCGACAGAAGGAGCCGGACCCTCAGCTGGTGCAGGAGACGCAACAGGTTATTCCGGAGATGCGAAAGGGGGGGGGGGGGTCAGTGAGGGGAGGGGGAGAGAGGGGTCAGTGCGGGAGG
Source organism: Penaeus vannamei (assembly GCF_003789085.1). Lineage (NCBI taxonomy): Eukaryota > Metazoa > Arthropoda > Malacostraca > Decapoda > Penaeidae > Penaeus > Penaeus vannamei. Next base: position 216,272 of record NW_020868313.1, read on the forward strand.
GGAGGGAGGGTCAGTGCGGGGGGGGGGGGAGGAGGGCGGAGGTCGAGGAGGGGCACGGGGGTTCAGTCGGTGTGAACGTAATTCCACCTAGGTTTAAATAAGAGAGAGAGAAGTAGATGAAAAGAGAGAGAAAAAGGAGCAAAGAGTAAAGATGAGTTGACAGACAGAGAGAGAGAGAAGAGAGAGAGAGAGAGAGAGAGAGAGAAGAGAGAGAGAGAGAAAGTGAAAGAGAGAGTGAAGGAAATCAAGGAGAAAAAAAATAATATCGACAGCGGCATTCTTTTCAAATCAGACTCCAGTGCCGACGACAGAGACTAGAACCGACAACGAAAATAAATTAAAACATTTAATCTAATCGATCAGAAACCACAAGGAGGATGTACCCCACGGGAAGCGAAGATAAAAAATTGAACTCTCTCACCGCACCTTCTCTCCTCTCTCTCTCTCTCTCTCTCTCTCTCTCTCCTCTCTCTTTCTCTCTCTTCTCTCTCTCTCTCTCTCTCTCGCTCTTCTCATCTCTCTCTTCCTATCTGTCCTATCCTCTATCTTCCTTCTCTCTCTCTCTCTCTCTCCTCTCCCTCTGTATATGTCCACTCCCTCGTTTATTTTCTCGGCAAAAAAAACAGGAAAAAAAAATACTTAACAATATCACTAGTCCCCCTCCCTCCCCCCCAAAAAAAAGGCAAGAAAAGAACAGAAAGAAAAGAAAAAAAGAATAACAAGCCATAAATCACATTCCAGGAACGCTGCTCTTTCTGTGGCCGAATACTGGTTCTCGCCCCCACCCCGGTCCTCCCTCTCCCCGTCTCTCCTCTCTTTTCCCTCTCCCCCGCCTCTCCCTCTTTCCTCTCCCCCGTCCCCCCTCTCTTTTCCCTCTCCCCGCCTCTCCCTCTCTTTTCCCCTCTCCCCCCCTCCTCCTCCTCGTTTCCCTCTTCTTCTTCCTTCTCTCTTTCCTCTCCCCCCCCCGTCTCTCTCTCTCTTTTCCTCTCGTCTCTACTTCTCGTTTTTCTCTCTCCCCCTCCCCGTCCTCTCCTCTCTTTTTCCCTCTTCCCATCGCCGTCTCTCCCTCTTTTTCCCTCTCCTCCCCCCCTCTCCTCTCTTTTCCCCTCTCCCCCCCGTCTCTCCCCTCCCTTATTTCGCTGCATTCCCTTCTCTCCCTCCATTCCCCTCTTTCCTCCCCCCTATCAATTCTTACATATCCCTCCACTCCCTTCCCGAGACCCCCCTCCCCATCCCCCCCTCCCCCATCCAGTCGCCGATGTCGCTAAGAAGACAAAAAGGCGTCATTAGCGCCAAACCGACGTCGCTTCGGTAATTACGTAGTCGCTAATGAGAGCAAGTAATGAGTTACTGTAAGATGAAAGGGGGTGGGGGTGGGGGTGGGATGGGGGGGGTGGGGGAATTGGAGATGAAGGCGGAGATGACGAAATTGCCTCCGACCCTTCGGTGTGATTAACAGAAAAAAAGAAAAAGAAAAGGGAAAGGGAAAAGGAGAAGAAGAAGAAAAAAAAGGAACAAAAACGTGACGCAGACATGCACTATTTCCGTCCGTCTCTGTGTGCACATGTTCTTTTTTTTCCTCCGCCCTTCACACTCCTTCCCCATCCCTTTATCTCCTCCTTCCCCCTCCTTATACTCTTCCTCATTTCCCCCGCCCTTCACTCCCCTCCTCCAACCTCCCCTAACCCCCTCTTCCCCCCCTCCTTCTTCCTCCTCAACCGAAAATACGCAAAGAGTTCAAAACCAAACAGCTGATAGCCTCGAGGAAACGTCTTGAGGTCAAGTCAATACGAGTCCGTTGCTCACCTGGCCGTCTGCACCCCCTCCCCCCTCCCCCCTCCCCCTCCCCCTTCAACCAATTACCCGAGTTACCCGGATAACCACGTGACCGAAAATAACTGGGGTGGTCTATGAACAGAAAGGAAGGAAGCTATGATTACCTCTTGATTCTTTCCTTCTTCTCTCTATCTCTATCTCTCCTCCCTCCCCCCTCTCTCTCTCTATCCATCACCCCCACCCCATCTAACCCCACCCCACCTCCCTTTACCCCTCCCCTCCAACCCGTTCCTCCGACACCCAAATGATAACATCCATCTACCCCACATATACCCCCCCTACCCCTACCCCCCCTTCGAATAATAATAATATAACCCCACAGATGAGACGAACCGAACCGTCCGCCATACGCGTGCCCGCCTTCCACATGTGGCCGGACTAGCGACGTTCCAATTAAAAACAACACTTCCTTTCCGAAAAAAAAAACTGAGAACGCGGGAAGAAGAAGGGGGATAGGAGGAGGAAGAGGAGGAGAGGTAGAAAGAGAGGGAAGAAGGGAAGAAGAGGGAGGAGGGAAGAAGAGAGGAAGGAAGGAGAGAGGAGAGAGAGAGAGAGAAGAGAGAGAGGAGAGAGGAGAGAAAAAGGGAGAGAGAGAGAGAGAGAGAGAGAGAGAGAGAGAGAGAGAAAGAGAAGGAAGAGAGAGAGAAGAGAAGAACGAGGCCAGAGAGAAGAGGAGCGAGAGAGAGAGAGGCAGAGAGAGACGAGAGAGAGAGAGAGAGAGAGGAGAGAAGAGAGAGAGAGAGAGAGAGAGAGAAAGAGAAAGAGCAGAGAAAGAGGAGAGAAAGAAAGAAAAAGAGAGACAGAGAAAAAAAACAAAAGAGAAGAAGAGAAGAGAGAAGAGAGACATAAATAGAGAGAGAGCGAGAGAGGGAAGTGAGCGGGGAGCGTCTTGGAAAGAAATACGCGGCGCACGTGAAACCCTGCCGGCTAGCCATCTGTCCCGTCTGCCGTCGTTTCGTTCGGCGCCCGTGGCATCTGGACGGGGCGAAGGGGGGAGGGGGACCGTGGAGGGGGGGGGCGGGGGCACAATAGGGGCACATCCGCCTTTCTTTCAATTAAACCACCATTCCGGTATTCGCTGCCTTCTTACTAACTATCTTTTTTCCGCACCCTCTTTTTTTCTCTTATCTCTCTCTGTTTCACATATCTCACTGTTCTGTCGTCTTATCGTCCTCTCCACCGCCCGCCCTCGCTCTGTCCGCATCTCTCCTGATAACTCGGCATTCACCCCCTCGGTACTCGATCTGTCGCGACGTGTACAGACTGTCCAGCATCGTCTCCTTTCTCCTGCGTCTGTCTTCATCATCCGATCTTCGTCGCCGCTACTCTCTTCTGCTTCTTTACCTTCCTTCCCAGTATTCTGCCTTCTTATAACTATCACTGTTTTTTTTTTTAAGTACGCTGCCGCTTTTCCTCTTTTTTCTCTGTTTCACTCTCACAATGTCCGGATTCGGGACTATACTCCGATCCTAATGCGGTGGATCGTCCTCTAAGACTCACCCGATTCTTTGTCTCAGTCTCGAGTTCTTCTTCTTTTTGTATTTCCTCCCCTCCTCTGTCTCTGGGCCACAGCCATCCTCATCAACTCGCACTCGCATGGACAGCCCATCGTCCTAGTTACTTCACTCAGACTATTTCCCTCATCACATACCTTCTCAGTCTCGATTCTTCTTCCCTCTTCCCCCCTTTCCCTCTGGTCTCGTCCCTCCTCTCTTCCTCGGAAGTCCCTATTCTCCGTTCTTCATCTTCTTCTCTTCTCAGTCTCATATCTTCTTCCTTACTTTCCCTCCAGACCTTTCCCCTCCTCCTCGCGCTCAAGACCTCTTTCCGCACTCTGCAATTGTTCCCGCCGCTCCCTGTCCCTCTTTCTTCGGAGAGAACACGGGCAATCACTTGAAATAATTGACTATCACCATTTTATGGGCTCGCCGGTTCCGCTCTGTCTGCGAGGCGTTAATCTGGGGTTCTCCTCCTGCACCAGTCGCACCTCCGTCACGACTCTCCCATGAAAATCTTGTGCCTCTCTCTCTCTCATCACTTTTTCTCTCCTTCATCGGTCGTCCTCTCGCTCCGATCCGCTCTCTCTCGTCCTCTTCCATCTCTTCTTCCTCTCCTCTTCCGCATATCTCCGTTGTCCTGTTCTGTCTGTTTTTAATCCCTTCTCATCTCTCCCCTCTCCTCTCTATTGCCGCTCTGATGCGAAATCAATGCGTTTCTCCCCGTCATGCTTTGTCTGTCTGTCCTTGAGTGTTCTCGCCTTAACTTTTGTTGTTCCTTCTCCTCGACTCTCTCTCCCGTCTCGCTATTTTCTTATATCCTGTCTCTTGTCTCTTAACTCGCTCTCTCGCTTATTCCTTACTTTCTTCTCTCTCAAGTCATTCTCTCTTTTCTTCTTTGGGTGGTTTCTGTCTCTGTCTCTGTTTTCTCTCTTCCCCTCTCTAGTCTCTTTACTTAACTTTATATCTCTCTGTTTCTCTCTCTGTTCTCTTTGTCTCTGCCTATGGCTTGCTTCCTCTTAAGTACGTCTTACTACTCCCTCCCCTCTCTCTTTCTCATCCCGTCTCTCTCGCTCTGTCCGTCTTACTTTTCCTTCTCTTGCCCTCCCCAGTCCTCTATGCCTCTCCCAATTTCTCTAAAAAGGAGGGCCGGCGAAAGGGAAAAAAGGGTATGTCCAAGGGTTAAATAAACTATAATACTCCTGTCGAGCATGAAACGCACGTGTGGATTCTCAAGGTCTATCTGGGTGGCGGGAAGAGGAGTGATGGAAAGGGTCGGCATGCGGGGGAAAGAAGAGAGAGAGAGAGAGAGAGAGAGAGAGAGAGAGAGATTGGGTATGAGGTTCAGCTATATGAGAGGAGAGCGACGAGGAGAGAGAGAGAGGAGAAGAGACGGAGAGAGAGAGAGAGAGGAGCGAGAGTGAGGGAGAGGGAGAGGGGGAGAGGGAGGAGGGAGGAGGGAAGACGGATGGAAGAGGAGAGGCGAGTAGGGAGACCGGGGAGAGGGGAGAGGGGAGAGGGAAACATTAAGAGGGCGAGAAGCAGGAAGTGAGAGGAAGGTATGAGAAGAGAGAGAGCAGAAAAGAGGAGGAAGGTGCAAGAGAGGCGCACGAGAGGCAGTAATGATGAGGAAGACATGGGAA
>NW_020868314.1:0-12500 GCF_003789085.1 Penaeus vannamei
TGTATAGATATTTATATAGAGAGAGAGAGATTGGAGGATGAGAGAGAGGAGAGAGAGAGAGAGAGAGAGAGTAAGAGTAGAGAGATGAAGACGAGAGGAGAGGAGAGAGCATATGAAGGAGAGTGAGAGAGACAGATCAGACGACAGTACAACACAGACAGACAGTAGCAGAGAGAAAAGGTACGTGCGATCCCATGATTATCTATCGTGATGTAACAAAACAATCAGATGATAATGATGTTCACAACTACAACAAACAAACATACGAAAACGCTAAGAAGAGAAGAGCAGAAAAAAAGCAGGCATTATAAGTAGATTATTCATACTACATTGGCAACGCAGCCTTCTTCTCGTACGTGCTAACATCTAACATAAGCTTAATAGCGAAACGTTTATAAAAGGAAAAGTGTTCATCACATTACTTTATTCACTCTGTAAACAACCTGGCTCTTGCACTTCCTATCTCAATCCACACTCAAACAAAGGCTGGGCGGAACTGCCTGGTTCTCCGTGGATAAGCTCCCACCTCAACAATTCTATCAGTTTTCATTGCTAGCTGTTGCTACCTCCCTGCATGACGGACCCCCTGTGATGCAACGAATCACGGGACGGACTTGATGAAGTAAAATTACAAGTGTGTTTACTCTGCTTGTTCCCGTTTGCATCTGTTCTGTTTGCCTTTTGTTTTGTGCTTTTTTTCTACTCATGGGCGATTATATCGTGACAGTGAAGGAGGACTTGAAAAATAGAATAAAGTGGATGTTACAAAAAAAGCTAATTCTAATTCTAGGGGCGAGAAGAAATAAATTAAGGAAAATAGAGAATGGCGAAGAGAGAAATAGGCAGATACACTGACAGAGAGAGAGGAGGAGAGTAATGCTACTGATAGGCACAAGAAGAGAGAAAGAGAGGAGAGAGAGAGAGAGAGAGAGAGGAGAGAGAGAGAGAGAAGAGGAGAGAGGAGAGAGATGAGAGAGAGAGAGAGACGAGATGAGAGAGAGAAAGAGAGGATGAAGAGAGAGACAGGGAGGAGAGGAGGAGAGCGAGAGAGAGATGAGGGAAGACAGAGAGAGAGGAGAAAGAGGGGGCGGGGGGGAGCCAGCTACACACTTAGGCTCAGAATCAACCTCCTGTGCTTGCGCCTCAACGAGACTTTCACGAGACTCGCATGCAAATCTGTTCGCGCGAATGCCACGGAATCTAAAATTTATATGAAATATTTACCATTATTCTGTTTTCAAGCAACCGGCGCTTGAGTTGTCTGCTTGGGTTGCTTGTGCTTGAATTTGGGAAGGTCTCGACCCAAGGTTACTGCGGTTTAGCGGAATTCCCCGTCCGGCTGTGCTTGGAAGTAAGTCAGACACGTACACACAGAGGAACCCATGTATACACGAAATCACGCACCAGGCCTTTACTCTCCGATGAACGCCACACGTGAAAAACACTCTCCAGGACATACTCTCGTGAACGCAAGCACACGCAAAGACTCGCACGCAGACACTCATTCACGCAAGCACTTACCCACAAGTCGCACGCAACATTAAGCGACAGTACAGCGCGACAACACACCAAAACCAACACCTATCCTATCACAAACAATCCTCTGGTAAACCACGTTTTTTAAAACTATCCCAAAATCGCCCGCCAGTGACGACGCCCAGACCGAAAAGACGACCCGGCGCGCCTCTCTCCCAATCTGGACATGACCAGTCCGCCCGAATCCGGAATCTGGCGCCAGTGAGGCCCTCGCAGACAAAAAGCACTCTATGTCAGGAATGAAACCAAGCGTTTTTGACACGCAAGTTGGCTTCCGGGCGAAGGCTGGGGGGCGGGCGGAGGCGGGAAGGAACAGAGTACACGGGGTGCATACGCGGCTGCAGGTGGGGAAGGTGATGCCATGGCGAAATGCTATCAAATAAATTTTAGATTACACACAGCACATAATGGCGATGTGTATTGCATAGTATATAGTATATATATATATATATATGGCGAGAGAGGGATATAAGATATATATATATAGATATATTATATATATATATATATAGTATATAAATATATTTATACACACACACACACCACACACACACACACAAACACACACACAGCACACAAACACACACACGCCAACGAACACACAACACACACACAGACACATAGACTTATATATATATCTATATATATATATATTACTATTTATATATATATATATTAAATATATATATATTATGTATATATATATATATATATGTTAGTATATCTACATATATATTTATTAAATATTTGTACTAAATGAATACTTATTATGTAATACTATACTATATTATATATAGTATATATTATATTACTCATAATATATACTATATGAGATATATATTGTATATATATATATGATGTATTGTAGTACTATATACTCGAGTATATATATATATATATATATGAGTATTATATATTATACTATTATATGTATAAATATTCATTATAATATCTATATTATATACCACACCACACACACACATCTAGTATCATATATATATATTATATATATACTTATATAGAATATTATATAGTAATTATATAGGTATATAGTATATATATATAAATAATTTAATATATATATTATCATGTATACTTATACATATATATACATATTAGATATACAAATATATATACAAATTATATATACAAAACTATATACATATATAAATAATATAGATATATATATGAAATATATAGTAGTATCAGTATATATATGTAAATTCTATATTACATATGTATATATTATAATATATAGATATATATATATATAGTATATATATATATAAATAATATATATAGGATACACTAGTATATTATATATACATTATACATATATATATTATATATATATAGTAATTATATATATAGTATATTAGTATATACGTATAAGGAGGAAGAGCTATTATATTATATATAGTAATATAGTATATAAATATATATACCACACACACAGACACACCCGACATAAACACACGAGCATATCTGTGTGCAGTATGTATTTATGAACTTCCTCATCCTGCCCTTCTCGTCTCCTCTTTTCCTTCTCTTTCTCTTTCTTTTTATCCCGGGCGGTAACGAGGCCGTTTGAGGTGGACTTCCAAATTTTTTCCGCATTTTTATTGCATTTTCGTCGTCATTATATTTTTCGCTGCGTGCATTCACCTGGACTGAAGTTTACCTGAAGGATTGCGAAACAAAAGAAGAGGAAAGAAGCGCGTCATATTACACAAACAACAAATTTTTTGGGCAGAGAACTCACTTTTTTCTAATTACTATACATATTTGTGCGAAGTGACAGATTATATATGTTATATATATATATATATATATATAGATATGTGTAGATAATATTATATATATATATATATATATATATATATATATATATATATATATATATATATTATATATATATAATATAAAGTGATATATATATATAGTTATATATATATATTATTATATATATACTATATATCTTAGATGTATATATATAACTTATATATACATATTTATATATCTATAATATTATTATATGTATATATATATATTTATATATATATATATATAGATATATATATCATATATATATATAACTATAATGATATATATATATATATATATATATATACTATATATATAGATATTATATATATATTGTAGATATATATATATATATATATATATATGATATATATATTATTATATTATATATATATATATATATACTATATATAATATATATATATATAATATATATATATATATATATATATATATATATATACATATACCTATATATACATTATATGTATAATATTATATATTATAATATATTATATATATCACTATATGTATATATATAATATATATTTATATATACATGTATATTATATATATATATATATATAATATATATATAATATATATTATATAGTATAATTAATATATATATATAGTATATATTTATTAATATAATATGTATATATAGTTTCTATACTACTAGATTATATATTATGTAGAATATATACTATAGATATATATATTTAATGTTAAATTAGACGTTATATAATAAAAGATCTTTTATATTGTGTATATTTCAGCAGTTATATATATATATATACATATATATATATATACATATATATATGGTGTATTATTATACAATAAAGAAAACGGAAATGAAAAGAAATAAGAAACGAAACCACAGCGAAATTAAGATAAAGGCGATAATGTTGAATAAATCTTGCATCACCGAGAGACCTGCAAGATTTCCTTCCTCCTCCCTCGCGTCTGACGGATGGGCTGAGGCGGGAGCTCTTTGCAACATCTGCTCCGGAAATATTGAAGCCTCGCCAAGCGCTCCCCAAAAAAGGGATAAACAGGGTAGGGGAACAATGATAGAAGGAAAGGAAGAAGACAGAAGAGTAAGAGAGAGGAAGATAGAAAACGTAAGAATGAAAGCAGGGATATATATATTTATATATTGCCTATATCGGACTATCTTGTCTTTCGTATCTAGGTGTCAAGATCTCATATATATACATATCAGTAGTATTAAATATATAATAATTACATAAATATCTATATATATATTATATGTATTATATATACTATAACGAACTAGAATTATATATATATATATATAATATAGTATATACACAGAGAAAGTATATATATATCATATATGAGTAGAGTATAATAATTGACTAATCTAATATATACTTACTATATATAGATAGATATATATATAAGAATAGTATGATATATATATAATATCCCAGTAGGAACTTATATTAATACTTTAATAACTTACTCATGTGTGTATAATATATCCAACTACTCCACTCAGATATCCAAATAATAGCCGTTATATGTGATCGCTACGGAATGATTGAAATAACATCCTCAATTTTATAATAACTCACAAAACCGACTCCTAAATGATAATCTAGTTATGAGATTGCTAAACCTGGAGTGAATAATTGGTAAGTGGCTCGTTCGGGGATTCTATTATTCTAAGCATAATAGATGTATATAATCGTCATAATATCTAATCATATTATGTCAATATATTAATAGATAGTGATATTATCACTATATATATATATAAATATAATGAATATATCATTAGTACTATAAAGTAATTACTCTGTAAATTATATGATTTAAAATTCATACACTATAATTTTTGTTTATTTTTTCATTATCTGAGGATATTATATTGATTTTATGGCCTTATATTTATGTAATATATAAATTTGAGCTGTAATAATTAGTGAATTATTTTTCATCTAGATATTTTCATTCAATGGTCTCATTATTATTATTTTTATCGTGGCATTAAATATTCATTTAATAGTCTATATATCTCATTGATTGTATTATTACTATATATTATCCGCAGTTATTGATAGGTGTTAAATAATAGTATATGAATTTTTAAATATTGTATATTGCTATTTCTCTATATCATTATAACTTATATTAAAAAATTAAGCTAAATATATATATAACATAAATTGAATTAATAGTTATATATAGATAGTTTAAATACCAATAAACATATAATTATATATAATGTACTTGATATAATTTGATAAATATGTTATTATTTATTATTTCTATTGTGCCTTAGATATTTATAGTATTTGATTGATAATATTAATAGCGTATTAATTGGATGAAAGACTGATAATAGTAATAAGTATTTGACAGTATATGATATATATATTTGCTTATGATATTATATCACAATCTATCACTTGTGATAATTGATGATTATTTTAATCATTATTATTATTATTATTGTTCATTATACTAGTCTATTGTACTAATTTAAATCTATCATATTAATGACATCCTATTATATGTATCAACATAATAAGAAGGATAATATAATTATTAGATCTATATATGATAGAATCATTCATTTCTTATTATTAACTATATAGAATTAATTTATTAATTTATTAAATAATTCACTTCAATATATATAATATTATACTCACTAATATTTAATAATAAAAATGAGACAGAGGATTTTTTTCTCGGAATTAACGTTCTCTGAATAGAGCTTAAGTATAAGTTTAATAACTAACCTCATGCCAATAGATTATTGCTCACCGTTTTCGATCTTTATTATATTACTATATACGGATACATCATATTTTATTTAACTTTTATATTGGTCTCATTATCATTTCATTATAAATGGTAAATGCTAAAATTGATATACTTTACTTTATCATATATCATGATCTTATTTAGCCGTCTAATATGCGCTTAATTACTATTATTATACTAATATAATTTATTATCCATATCGTGACTAATTTATTCGCAAGTTTATGAGGTAATAATTATTTATATATAGTCTATATTTAATTTTTTTGCGTTATATTTCATCTATAATATACACTATATTATATTAATTTTATATAATGATTTACAATAGTACTCCATAATTATAAATTAAATGATTTTATAAATTATTTTAAAAAATATATATGTGACGAATTAAACTATATTATATATAATATTAATTATATATATATATATATAAATGACAATTATGAATAATCAGTGATGTCATATTTATTATTTATATATGTCATATATATTAGTTGTATCTTAATAATAATTTATTATGGAATAGTATGTTACTATATATTTGTATTATTTTAATTGCTTATAATTATTGCCTCATTATCAAAAATCATATTATTTAATGCTCATTTCAATAATTATGATTTTATTCACCTTCTATAATAGATTATTTATTTGTTATGTGTCATTTTTAATTGTCATATAATATTCATCTTATTCTTATTGGTCATATAATAAATATGAGTATTATTCAATGAAAATTCACTATATAATTATATTTATACCTGATATTTAATGTATATCTATTAAATTATCCTTTAATAAACTAGTCGTAATAAAAGTTTATATTTTACGTGAACGTATTTACTCTTCAAATAAGGCTATGCATTTTGTGACTCACGTGTGTGGTTACGATACTTATGTGGCGTAGATTATATTTTATCTTATATATATTGTGGCCTTTTTTATTATATAAATGGTAATACTTATACAATCATAATACATGTGATTCTATAATATATCAATCACTTGATACTTATTATATATATTATATATTCATATCATATATAGATAATTATTATTCATCATCATTATATAGTAAATTCCACCTCATACTTAAAGTTATATTTCAGAGCAATTAATGTATTATATTTATTATTTAATTAGAGTTATTATATATTCAGACATATACGCTATAATGTAATCTAATAATGAAATATTGAATTGATTAAATTCTTGTAGATAATTGAATTTAATATAGCTATAATATATATATAATTATTACTTATATATTAATTACTAATTATTACATATTACATTATCAGTATTAGCGTTCATTATCATATAATAATTCATTATTATATGTATCTAGAATTAGTAGGTATGAATCTTATTGAATATAGATAATAAATTATAGCAATGGTAGAGTAGTGTGTAACTATAATTATCAAAGATTGCTGACCCATAATTAGACATAAGTAATATAAAAAATACGAAACATAATATATATATATACATATATATTGTAATCACTAAATATACTGACTAATAAAATAGTGAGAATAATTATAAATATAAAAAATAAAAGTAGTAACGTATATACTGACTATATATATAGATATATATATAATATATATAGTATACATGTATTATATTATATATATATATATATATATTGTATATATAACTATGATATATTTTATATATTATATGAATATAGTAATATGTCATAGTATATGTTATGTATGATATCTAATCTTCAATATATATAGATTTAGATAGAGTTATGACGATAGATTACATGCATTATTATGTATAATATATTATATATATCTATTATTAATATTAATTGAGCACGTATATATACTAATACTGTCATCATAAGTATAGTAGCTATTGTATATACCTGACTATTACCTTATATATATATATTATGGTATATAATATATATATTGTATATATATATTATATATATATATATATATATATATATATTGTATTATTATATATATATATATTATTATATATATTATATATATATTTATATATATATATATATATTATACATTTATATATATCTATTTATATGTATGATATCATATACAGACAACACCACAGACACACACACATACACACCACACACACACCAACATACAAACACCAACACACGACAAACACACACACACACACACACACACACACACACACACACACACCACACACACCACACACACACACACACACACACACAGCCACACACACACACACACACACACATATATAATATATATTATATATATATATAATATATAATAAATCATACTATATATAATATATACATATATATATATATTATATATATCATATTATATATATAGTATTATATAATATATATATATATATATATATTTATATATATATATATATATATATATACATATATATATATATATATTATATATATATATATATATATATATATATATATCTTCTGCTTATATCTCATTAACGTAGGACAATGCCATTAATGCCCATCATAAATTTAAGTGTTATCGCTTATCGGTTGAGCGAGTCGTATATATATAATATATATATATATATGTATATATATATATATATATATATATATACTATTATATTATATATTATATATATATTATATATATATATATACACACACATATATATACACATAAACGCACACTCGTTCATACTTTATTCTTACTTTATTCGCCTTCCCTGGAAACCTTTCCGAGCTTCGGCCGAAATGTCCCCGGGCGGTTCCGTCGCCGTGAACGGGTGAGGTTATTTACGAGCGAAAGACAGCGATATGATTCACGGTCAGTCTAGCTAATATTTACGGTCTACTAAGATTCTTTATGAGTGTTATGACGTAAAAATATTGCAGCGAAAAGGGGTGTCTCATATTTCAACTCGTTATATGCCTAGTGAGCTTAAAGCGATGCCATATGGGGTTTAAATCACACCACCAGAGAGAAAAATATGAGTAGAAAACAAATAAAAAATTATGAGAGAGAAGGGGAGAGATAGGAAGAGGGAAAAACACCAGGGTTGTAATCTGATACTAAATTTTGTTTTTATTCCCCCGAGATGGAATAAATAATTTTCTTACCCGGGGGTAACAGGTGCAACCGGAGAAGCAATATCCGGCCAATGGAATTTAGAGTAGAGAAGGACCCTCTTTGCCTCCCCTCCCCCTTTCTTCCCCCCCCCACCCACCCCCACCTCCTTCATTCCTTTCAGCCCCTTGTCTCTAACCCACTTTCCCCTTTCCCTTGCCTCACTTGTAGGGCAAAGAGGGAGCCGAAAGGGCCTCGCCATTTCCTCTTCAGTGCATGAAATTATATTGGGAATCGGGGATTTTATTTGTAAATCTGTTTTTTCTTATTTTCCCCTCTCTCTTCCCCCCTCTCCTTTCCTCTCTCTCTTTCTCTATCTATCTATCTATAAAATATATATATATATACAAATATCATATGTACACACACACACCACACACACAACACAAACAACTCACACACACCACACACACACACACACCACACACACACTACAAACAACCCACACCACACCACACAAACATATATTATATATATATAAATATATATAGTATATATTATAATAATATAATATATATATATATTATATATATACATGCATATATATATATATATATTATATATATATAATATATATAGATATATACTTATATATATATATATATATATATTATATATAATATATATATGTGTGTGTGTGTTGTGTGTTGTGTGTGTGCGCAGGTGTGTGTGTGTGTTGCTGTGTGTGTGTGTCTGGTGTGTGTGGTATATACAAAGACCCAAGGGAAACGTTTTCTTTTTCCTCCTGTTTTTTTTCTTGTTATATTGCCAGCTGTTAAATAAAAAAAAAAAATAGTCTCTCAACGGACAAGCCGAGTCCCACAACGAAATCTGGGCTTGCCAACCCCGCATGAACTACACATGAGATTGTTCAGTTTTCCCTGCGATTTATTGTTCAAAACACTCGCGTGGACATACATAGCAGGAAACGGCAGGCGAAGCATCAATATTGCATGAGGCTCAAATCTGGCTCAGGAAATGCAAAAACTCACAGAAAGAAAACGTTGACGAAAAAGTATCTTGCCCAAAAAAAAAATGACGGAAACTCAAGTCACTCTGGTTAATGCACGCACGTCTATGTGTGGTTGTGTGTGGATGTATGTATTTGTATATATATATATATATATATATATATATATAGATTACTAGATAGATAGATAGATAGATTAAGTATAGATAGATAGATAGGATAGATAGAATTATAATACGATGATTACATAATAGACACTCGACGATACGATCAGTATAGAAAAGATTCATCATACGCTATTACTATTTTCAATGACACCAATTATACATAAAGCTATATACTATCATCTATTGGTAGATAATATCATATATTTCCATATATAACTTGTATATTATACTGTTTTGGAAAAATATATACCACCATAAATTAATATAGTACATATAAGTATTATAATAATATAAATAGCATAAGCCGTTCTAAATATACTCCATAGCTATATAGTATAGTTCTCATTCCCATATATTACGTCATATAAAATATTACGGCATATAGCGTATATATATATAAGACTAAGTTATATAATAAGGATATAAGTATATATTAGAGGTACCTAGTTTCTCGCTACTTCGATTCTACATAGTGAATTACATATTCATTATTTTATTTGTTGATTTGTAATATAGGTTTATCTAGCTATGAATTTATAAAGGTGTCGCGGTATATAAGTCTGATTTGCTATATATGAATCACCCTAAATTGCCACTCGGATATAAGGATATAATATATATGCTATATGTATTATGTACTTATATAATATGTATAATTAGAAATTATATACAGATTTTGATAGAAAAGATATATAGTAGAGTAAGAGAGTAGAGTATACGAGATGAGAGTGAATAGGTAACTAACTTATAGATAGGCGAGGAGGTAGATAGTGAGCTTATGATATTAAGAACCTTTTACTCTCATATTAAATATTATATTGTATAAAGTTGTAAAATATGAGTTACATGCTACAGGTATATCAAAGGCTTACTATATACCTAGAGCACCAGCTTATATAGTTATGCCTTAGTAGTAGCTCTGTAATATATATGTGAACCCCTCGTTATTTCCGCTCAACTGCATATACGAAGACCCAGGTCTAGTAGTCTTCCTAAGGGCTATATATATATACACGTATACATGGTATAACGATACCATATCCGAGCTATATATGACGTAACCTCACTGTAGAGATGTTATTACCCTCAGCTTACCATAGGTACTAGTATACATAAGGTATTATAATGGTCTGATTTGTCTATAATTTAAAATCTTGTATATAGGGTATATGATAGGTTATATAGTATATATAGTATATAATTAGGGATCATCCATATATTATATTTTTTTGGTTAAAGAGATTTTCCAAGCGCTAGAGACGATCTCCCCGACCAAATAAGGATAATGAATATGCGTATTAATATTTACACTCATTATATAGGTAGTAATAGATCAATTCATCTACAAAAGAATAAGAAGATATAAACACAAATACATACTGAATTCAGCCGCGAAGCAAAGTACCAAATCTGGCAAACATGAGCAAAAAAAAATAAAAAAAAAAAATAGATAAAAAGGCGACTATATGTCAACAGTGCCTGCGCTTGCCAGCCGCCACGGACAATCAGGTAAAAACTGGCGGTCGCCTCAAGTAACAAGATTTTGTTTACTCGTCACGAGCTCGAGACTCAACAGCTCGGTAGCTTCGAAGCTGTAGGAAGCCAAGTAACTGTCGGACACAACGACGTCACGTTAACGAGGCCTTAAGAGTGTAGCTGGGTTAAGCTATCTTTGGAATCCTTCAGCTAGTACCATTTGGTGATTTAAGTACTGTCACACCACATATATATATATATATTATATATATATATATGAGTAGTTAAGTTTATATAGGTTTTAAGTTGAGTATAGTTGTTATAAGTACTAGTTAATATATATATAGGTATATTAAGATTGGTAGTGTATATATATAGGTTATATATATGTAATAAGTTTTTAGGTTAGTTTGTTTAGCTACTATATAATATATTATATAATTATATATATATATATAGATTAGGTTTAATTATAGTGATATATAGTTGTGATTATATAGTAATATATATATATATTTATATATATATATATATATATATATATATAGTATTATATATATATAATATAATTTATGTTAGTAGTTATATCTCTCTCTCATATAT
>NW_020868314.1:20000-32500 GCF_003789085.1 Penaeus vannamei
TCAGTTACACAATGTCTTCAAAGAAAGCAGTTCACAATCGCATAGTTCATAACATAAGACCAGATCAATGAAAAACGTTATCAAGACGTTATCAATGACATAATGAAAATTTCACCCAAATTAAACCTTTCCAGGTCTGTCACTCAGCAGGCTGTACAACATGAACATCTTTCACTACATTTTTCTTTGGAAAATGACACATCTAGAGGTAAATATTCCAGACATTGACATCTAAATTCCCTCAGTATACAATAAATCACTGTTCCAAACCACCAAAATTTAGAATTTCACCAATAATATATCCAGGAATAAATAATTTCAAACAATGTTCCTACCTGTTATTCATAAATCAAAATCTGGCGCATTCAAGACTCCTTACGCTGAGGAGGCCGTCGCGTGTATAAATGATGTATATACATTTATACATATATACATCATTTATACATCAGACTGTAAACAAAGCTTCTTCGCGACAGAAGAAACTCTCAGTGCGCAACGTTTTTTAAATAACTAAACAATGTATTTCCAGTAGAACTTAAATTCTATAAATCTTCCTTTACAACTTCACAACAAAATCAGAAAATGAGACATTTCATATGTCTACACTTTTCAAAGTTGATTCATATTTCTAATAAATATTATAACACAGATTCCAATATTATTCACAGTGATGCACACATATATAATTTACTATTATTCTCCAAACAATACAATTATTAACAATGTCATTATTACTATTATAGTTATCATTGTTCCTATGGCCATTACTGTTGTTAGTTGAAGTAGTAGTAGTACTACTAGTACTGTTACTATAACTATTACTACCAATTCTTCTATTAATGATAATGATGATAACAATTGTAATGATGGTAATAATAATGATATTAACAGTAAGGGTAAGAATAACATTATTATTGATAATAACAATAATGACAATGACAATAACAATAGCGATGATGATAAGGGTAGCAATGACATTAATGATAACAATGATAACAAAAACAATGATATTGTTAATGATGAGAATATTATTATTATTATTATTATCAGCAGCAGCAGCATTATGATTATTGTTATGATCATGATAGCAGTGATGATAGTGATAGTGATAATAATAATGATGATGGTGATAATGATAAAAATAATAACAGTAGTAATGATAATGATAGTAAGGGCGATAACAAATATGATAATAATGATGAAAATACTATTATCAGTAGCAATAGCAATTATATTATTCTTATTGTTATTGATATTAGTAACAATTATGATGATGCTAATAATATTTATTTTCATAATTGTTCTTAACATCACGGTTCATTATCATCATTATTACTACTATTATTATTATTACTATTATTGTCATTATAATCATTATTATTCTATTAATTACTCAGCATTTTGTCTTATTATCATTGCTATTTTCAGTATGACTACTATCATTATTACAATTACTTTTAACATCCGTATGATTACCATGATCTTGATTGTCATTTATGTTCACTGTCATTATTACTATTACTATTATTATTATCGGTATCATAATAATCGTTACTATTCTTATCATCTTATCACTTCCATCATTGTTATTGTTGTTTATGTCATTATAATGATAATTACTATTAGCATTATTACCATTATCATTATTATTATCACTCTTACCCTTTTTATCATTTTTGTAATGATCATCATTATCCCGATTAATTGTCACTATAACTATCATGTTCGTGATTGCTATTATTAATAATAACCGTAAGATTATCTTCACCTTCGTTGCTATCATTATGATCTTTGTCGTCGCTGTTTCTTCTATGTAATGTCGGTAAGAGTAATATCCAGATTACTTGGACTATAGTTTCTATTTAGGATACGATAATCAAACTGATTCCTAGGAACGAGATGGAGACGGAGAGAGAGAGAGAGAGAGAGAGAGAGAGAGAGAGAGAGAGAGAGAGAGAGAGAGAGAGAGAGAGAGAGAGAAGAGAGAGAGAGAGAGACAGATAGACAGACAGACAGACAGACAGACAGAGCAAACAGACAGAAAACTTGCAGTCACTCAGGAAAGATTGTATCTCGCGAAGGCGCCCGAGAGAGGAAGAGAGAGGAGGAGAAGCGAGAGAAACAGACGGCCATAGAGCTTGCAGTCACCCAGGAGAAGATCTGTATCTCACGAGGCATAAGAAAAGGGAAGGGTCGGCATTGTAACTCCATTGTCGGTTTGCTGTTTCTCGATTTTCTCCACTTCTTCGAGACTTCTCCCTCCCCCCCCTCCTTCTCTCATTTGTTGGTTAGATGGTTAGACAGTTCAATAATCTGGTAAGATGAGAGCAAGATACTTAGATGGTAAGATGGTTCGATGCTGAGACAGTTATATAGTTTAACAGTTAGATGGCTAGATAGATAGATTGATGTTAAGACTGAAGGTTAGATAAAACAGAAGCGTTATTTATGATGTAGGTAAAAAAAGGGGGCTTTGTATTTTACATTTTCTTTTTCTTTCCCTCCTTCCCTTCCTTCCTCCCCTTCTCTCTCTGTATGTCTATCTCTCTCTCCCCTCCCTCCATCCCTTTCTCTCTCTCTCTGTCTTTCCCTCCATCCCTTCCTTCCTCTCTCTCCCTCCCTTCATCACTCCTTCCCTCCCTCCCTTTCTCTCTCTGTCTCTCTTTCCATCCCTCTCTATCTCTCTGTATGTCTTTCTCCGTATCTTCCTCTTTCTTCTTGCATCCCTCCCTCCATTCTTCCCTCCCTTCCCTTTCCCCTCTCTCAGAGTCTCTCTTTGGAAGTGCGATCAGCTGGCACATATCTCGAAGTTTCTGTCTAATGTTGATACCCGCGTGTGCTCATATGCATACGTATTGGTACATTCGTGAGCACATCATGTTCCGAGTTGCATATGCATATATGTATTTACACACGTGTTCATATACCTATTTGCAAATACACGTGTGAAAAAAAAAAAAAAAATGATGGCGGGAGAGCAGTCCGTGTAGGCGGAGGCCGTATAAGCGAACAGGACCCGGATGCGTTTCCCGCCACGCGAGCTGCTGCGAGCACTCCCGCTGCCGCCGAGGAGAGGGTTCCGGGAAATTGGATGTATATATATATATGTATATTATTAATATATATATATAATATATATATATAATATATATATATAGTATATATATATATATAATATATATATATATATATATATATATATTATATATATATATATATATACATATATATGACACACACATTATATGCATCCATGCACAAATATTATATATATATTATATATTTATATATTATATATATTAATAATTATATATATATTATTTATATATATATATACCTATATATAAATATACATTCATAAAAGCCTACGTATATATGTCCGTCTACCTCCCTCCTCATCCTCCTTCCCATCCATCAGAAGTCCAGCGCTGATCCCCGCCACGCGGCGCGCCTCCCTCTCCCCCCGTTCCCTTATTCCATATGTTATTGGGCTTTTATCCCCTCAGTTGTTGTTATTATTTTAGTCTCTTATCGGTGTTGACATTCATTCCAAAAGTATATCTTATTGTTCTTTTATTTCTTCTGATCTTTGCCTGCTTCTGTAGATCCCAGGATTCCTACACGCAGGCCATAGCTAGGAGTGTCCATCGTCAGGGCGCGAGGGACAAATCCTTCCCTGCCAACCACAACATCTATTTTATGTTACGTTTCCTTTTTGTTAAGCCTTAGCACTTGGCCACGTCTGGATTCGTTCATTTTCTCCAGGTTTCAAAAGATTTGGGAATATTTTATCTGCATTTTATCTGTATCTCACTTCACATTTTTTTTTCTAGCGGAATCACTCTTCGGTCTCGTTATTGTTCTAATTTCGACGAAATTCTGAAAGAGTTATGTAAGAAATCAAAATCTCTAATCAGAAAGCACAAAAGCAAAATCATATTGTCGACGGGTCTATGCTTCCTGAGTTACCTTCCCGGGAACCCTTCTGAGCCAAGCTTTCAATACCTTTGGGAACATTTTGTCTTCCTGTCTCACTCCACTTCCTGTTTCTATTATGGCTGACTCTCTTTCCGCTGAACCTCTCAACAGACTCTCATTGCCCGGTTTTCGACGAAATTCTAATAGCCATGTAAAGTATTCGTGAGCTCCTTCCTACGCAGAGATTTTTGAATATCATGTTTTGTGAAGGCGAAGACCCTCTCGTCGTTTGCAAAAACAAGGCTTAATATAGATCGTTAAGTTGAATGGTTTTCTGCGTAGGGCTGGTTCGTGGATGCTGATGATCTACGGTATTCACTTCTTCTTACCTTGGATTTATTGGCTCTCGGGAATTCTAGTAAATATATTTTTTTACGAAACACACAAACAAACATGTGTGTGTGTGTCGAAATTTGACATTATAATACATTTGCTTTACATACGATTTCTGTTGGGTAGTGAAGCGGTTTTACCAAACCACCACGTTTTAACTTGTTGAATAAAGTAAACTACAGTTTATCAGCTGGTAGATAAAATAACATTACATTCTGTGCAATGATTGCTGGATGGAATATCGTGCGTGTTCCTATCACATGGAGGAGCGTTCGAGAGTGTGATCCGCCCCGCCTCGGACCGCGTCGCTCCGTCAGTCTGGCGTCACTTCTCGGAAACAGGTGGGGGGTTTGTGCGCTGAGTTGGCGTTATTTTTTTAAGGGAATGAGGGATGGATGTGTGTGTATGTGCGTGTTTGTGTGTGTTGTGTGTTATATTGTATATATGTTATATATATATATATATATATACATATATATATATATATAATATATATATATATATATATATATATATATATATATATATATATATAGATAGATAGATAGATAGATAGATAGATAGATAGATAGATAGATAGATAGATAGATAAGATATATATATATATATATATATATATATATATATATATATATATATATATATATATATTATATATATATATATATATATATATATATATATATGCATGTATATACATATATATCAGAACATAGATATGTTAGGCAAAAGCAGCCAAAAATTCTTATCATTTTATTGCGTGTGTGTGTGTTTACCG
Organism: Penaeus vannamei; assembly: GCF_003789085.1. Classification (NCBI taxonomy): domain Eukaryota; kingdom Metazoa; phylum Arthropoda; class Malacostraca; order Decapoda; family Penaeidae; genus Penaeus; species Penaeus vannamei. The sequence goes on from NW_020868314.1 coordinate 25,090, forward strand.
ATGCGTTCACGATCGCAATTGTATGGACATGATGTGCAATACAGCATTTCGAAATTCTCAAAACATGTTTCAATTCTCTATATCATTTACCGCATTTTATGCTTCCTCCTGTTTATCTTTCAAGAAGCTCATTTGCTGCTTCGCTAAAGCCAATCTACGCTTGAATCTTTCTTTTAGACTTTCCCTCCCCTTGTTGTTCCTCCGATAATATTCATGTTTCTCTTTCTTCTGTTCTTGTCTCTCCTTCTGATCTTTTTTCGTTCCGTTTCTCTGTATCCCGTTCTTCATTATTTGAATTTGCATATTCCCTCTCTTTTGCATGGACTTATTTTTAAATTTTTACTTCTGCTTGTTCTGTTCCCGTTTGCCTTTCCTTGCTGTTGTTTCTACAGCCTTTCAGGACCAATGTTATTAATGGGATTTTTAAAGTTTTCTATTGTTGTCTTCATGAAACACTGTTGCATGAATTCTGTTCATTTCTGGTTGATTGGTGCGCCTTTTTCTCTTCTATCAAGCAAGGCTCATGCTGAACAAATTGCAAATGAATCAACAAGGGGAAGAACAAGAACACCCACGAATACACCGAAGGCCTTTACGCTGTGTTGCTTCTTCAGGGCATAAAAGACAGGAGGTCCAAAGGGGCGTCTGTACGTGCTGAGCAGCAGGTCGTATCGGTGATTAGATGTGCGACGAAGCGTTGCGTTAGCAAGCGTTGTCGATACGACGAATTTCCTCCTCCAGGTCCGACGCAGCGCCCTTCGCGACCAAGGCACGAGGAAGCCTTCGTGTTCGCGTCGACGCCAGCGGCCACCTCGCAGGCGGTCCCAGGCCTCCGTCACTGAAGGTGCTGTCACACTAGGACTTTTTCCGTCCATTTTTTTTTTTTTTTTTTTTTTACAATTTTCTGAAATTTTGTAAATTTTTGAGCGAATTGTCGATTTTCTAGTCAGACGATAATGATCGTTTCCGTCTGAAAACCTTTCCGTTAACTTTTTTCAGCCAAGCATAGTCAAATCAAGAGCTATATTCGAGAATGTTTGTATTTATGTTAAATAAAATTGTCAAAAAATTGACGGAAAAAGTGCTAGTGTGACAGCACCTTCAGCCTGACCCCACGAAAGAGGAAGGTGTTAGACGCGGCTTTTATACGATGAAATAGCTATTTAACACCGCGACGGGGAACCGAGATCTAGCCAAGACCGCAGAACATCTAATCCACAACATGACCTGACTGCTCAGTATATGGATTGATATGTATTTCTAGCTCATTATGCCCTTAAGAAGGAATACAGAGAAAAGGTCTTCGCACACATTCATGTGTTTTCCTGTTCCTCTATTCTTTGTTTTATTCACTCTTCTGTTATCTAAAAAAAAAAAAAAAAAAAAAAATACTGCTTCACAGTCAAAAATGTCCTTTTCAATATTAAAAACAACTTTAGTAATATATCCTACCAATCTGGCATAGCTTTCAAAATTTCTTCGTTAAATCCCGGTAATATTTCATCGTTATTGCTTTGAATTGATGTCATGGAAACCATCTCTTCTCTCAGTCAACTTTGGTGCTCCTCCATTTTGGTTGAAAGTTCATTATTTACATTTACACTGTATGTTTTGAGTATTTTCCTACTAAAAGCTTCGGCCATTTCCCTTCCCCTGATAATATATATATATATATATATATATATATATATATATATATATGTGTATGTGTGCTGTGTGTGTGTGTGTGTGTGTGTGTGTGTTGTGTGTTTGTCATCAGATCAGCTGCGCGGGGAATTCCCTCCGGGCGGCTGTTCCGCTGTTAACCGTAAACTTGCGGCGACGCTGATCGTCCCGCCGCCCATGCCTCGCGCCCTTATTTTTTCTCTCCTTTAATCTGGCTCGACTCTCGCCCTCTCGCTTTTGGTCTGTCTGTCTGTCTCACTGTTCATACTTTGGCGTTTTTATTTGTATTTCTATTTCTTTAGGGGGAGTTGGCTGGTTGTCTGCCTCTCTTCGTTTCTGTCGCTGTCTGTCTGTCTTTCTTATAGTCTGTCTCGTCAGTCTTTCTTCCTTTTTCGTTTTCTGTGAAGTTAATTTTTCACTTTTCAGAGTTTTTTGTTTAATTCCCCTTGCTCTCTACTGTCTGTCTCTCTCTCTCTCTCTTCTCTCTCTCTCTCTGTCTCTCGGCTTCTCGGACTTCATCCTCTCACTCCTTCCTCCCTCCCTCCTCCCTCCCTCTCTCTCTCTCTCTCTCTCTCTCTCTCTCTCTCTCTCTCTCTCTCTTCTCTCTCTCTCTCTTCTCTCCTCAAACTTTCCTTTCAATGCCATTTCCTTCTTCCTTTTCTCGCTCCTGTGCTATTTTTTTTCAATCCTCGCTTCTTCTTCTCGACATCCATCTCCTACCCTTTTATTATCTTCTTTTCTCCTTCGCCCTCTCTTCTCTCCCCCCCCCCAACCACCACCACCACAGGGAATGAGCCTCCGCGAAACAGCCCTATTATTCCAGATTATTGTCGGAATCTAAACAGTTACCAGCCGCCCAGCATGAAATTGTTCTAACCTTTGCTTCCTTATTTATCTTGCTATGTTCTTTACCTGACAATTTTCCCGCTGCCGTTTGGATCCTGGCTGAACGTCTAATTGTTTGCTCTGGCGCAATTGCTGGTTTAAGATATCATAAGACTTTTCAAAAGAGAGAGGGAAAAATTAGAAGCACTTGAAACAATATATGCAGTGTATGCTGTAATGGTAACTGGTAGTTTCGGCCTAATGGGAAAATTATTTTTAGAAGAACAAAACGCAAAGGATTTTTAAAATTTTATTTTATTTTTATTTGTTTCGCATGTACAAATACTTTCGTGTTTAAAAATGGAAAGTTTTTGTTCAGTGAGACAGCATGAGAAGGATGGGTCTTCAGAGGTCAGTGAAATGGGAAAATATGTCCCTGGATTACGTTACTTGCCAACCGTTTTGATCCGAACAAGAATCGACAAATAATAATAAAAAAACAACATAGAGTTACATCCGCTTTTTTGCAGGGGGAGGGATGGGGCGCGAGGATTATTAATTAGAAAAAAAATGGAGGGTAATGGGTCTTGGGATGAGCGAACGCCAGAGGATACAAAGGCCCATTGAAGCGGCGACGAGGACAGACAATGGGCGGCCGAGAAGGCGCCTTTTTAGTGGTATTAATAAAATTTTGCGTCGAGTCACCGGGAAAGAAAATAACAGCTATATCATCCTCGTCAGTGCTGTCAAATTGGATGTCCAAATTAGCGGCTGTGATATTTCTACTTCCAATGATAAAACATAGAAAAAAATCGTGTCATGTCACACATCAAGGCTGGGATATTAACAGCAATAACATTGTTATATGATATGGAGAAATCTTAATTAATGTAATTTGATACCAATAACAGTTAATGACATTTATGATAATACGCACTTAATCATTATATCAGATACAATGTCACATTAATAATATCAACAACCTTCACATCAACTTAGAGGAAGCCACACACACACACATACACACACACACACATACACACACACACACACACCTTATCTTTTAAAATTAATGACATTTATTAAACAATCCTCACACACTCGCAAAACTCTTAATTAACGAATGCGTAATGTCTCGAGACCGGCGCTGCATGCAACACACACTGCAGGTTTTCACAGCCCGACTTGCTGCAACTTCAGCCAAGTCGTCAACTAAAGGAGATGAAGCCATTGGGAAATCCGCTGAATAAGGAAGCGACGTTGCAGGCCGAGCTGTAAGTCGAAGTGTTGCAATCGGTTTTTTGATTTAGGGAGACGTTGTTGACGAGAGGAATGGCGACGGGGAAGGGTTGCTGGCTAGGAGGTCCTGCGGCTGATCAGGCAAGGAGCAGATTGAGGCGATTGCTGTGATGAAGTAGGGTTGTTAACACTCATTAACGCTCATTAACATTTCACTTGAAGTGCTAATGACATGTGTACATTGTCAGCCGGGACTAACACTCTGGTGACGACGAAGTACAGTATATTGGATAAGGCTTATATTGTTATGGTAAAAAGAAAGAAAGAAAGAAAGGAAAAAGAAGAACAAAAAAGAAAAAGAAAAAAAAACGCAAACTGAATTCAGAATCCTGTTTCTTTCTGACATGTTATTGACACGGGGAGGGTTTTCTTTTTTTCTTTTTTTTCTTTTTTTTTACCTTTCATCACAGCTTAAATTGTGTAATTTGCTTAGTTTTAGTATATGCTATTTTATTACTAAACATTGTCTTTCTCTCTAGCATTCTCTCTGTCTCTGCCCCCCCTTTCTCTCTCTCTATTTACACACACACACACACACACACACACACACACACACACACACACACACACACACACACACACACACCATATATATATATATAATATATATATATTATATATATATATATATATATATATATATATTATATATATATATATTATATTAATATATATTATATATATATATATATATTATATATATATCATATATATATATATATATATATATATTATATATATATAATATATATAATAATATATATATATATATATATATATATATAATATATATATATATATATATATATATATATATATATATATAATATATATGTGTATGTGTATATATATATATATTTATATATATATATATATATATATATTATATATAATATATATTATATATATATGTATCTCTCTCTCTCTCTCGCATTGCTCCTTGCCCCCCCCCCCCCAGAATGTACCCCGTGACCCCCAAGTTGGGAACTCCGGCTTAGATGGTAATCAGAGTGAAAAAGGGCCGCTCGCGCGCGCACATTCACTCAGACTCAGAAAACACAAATATGCTGTGCACACAGTCATATTTCACCGAAAGTTCACGCACATAAATGACGCCTACACACGCACGCACTCAAGCGCCCGCGTATAACACATAGAATACACACAAACGTGCACACACAAAGATGCATGCATGCACGCATGAACGCGCGCATACACACACAAACACACACACACACACACTCACACACACACACACACAAACACACACACACAAACACAAACACACACAACACCACACACACACATCACCCACACACCATAAACACACACACAAACACACACAAACACACATAAACGCACACAAACACCACACAACACACACAAACAACACACTCACACACACACACACACACAACACACACACACACACACAACACACACACACACACACACAATCACCACACACATCAACACACACATCACACAACTATATGAATACCTCTCCCAAGCCATACCTGTTGCCCCTCGACACTGCGGCCGAGTAGGTTAGGGGCTAGGCTCGGATCCCCGACCGCGAGTTCGAACCTGCGAAATATGCTCCCTCTGATTGCGACCTCTCTCTCTCTCTCTCTCTCTCTCTCTCTCTCTCTCTCTCTCTCTCTCTCTCTCTCTCTCTTCTCTCTCTCTCTCTCTCTCTCTCTCTCTCTCTCTCTCTCTCTCTCTCTCTCTCAATGATCCCCATTGGCCCGTTCAGTGTGGCTTTTCAGATTGTTATTACTATTAATTTTGAGTAGAGTAATTTATTTTTAATAAAATAATGACATTTTAATTGAATAATGGCATCTATGGTATTTTTTTGGTATTTAATGGTATTTAATGGTATTCATGGTATTTTTAAAAGAATAACGGTATTTATTTTTTAATACAATAATGGTGCCAACACCTATAAGACAAGGACACTACATGGAAAGATTCCGAATAATTGATATGAGAGATAAATTATCTGTTTTGTACTGCAGATGAGACAAAATCCACTTTAATTAGAAATCATAATTTTCATACTGCTCCATGGCCCCAAGAAAGTATCCCATGGCCGCTAGGTTGTGAACTCGTGGTCTAAAGAATGTTGCTCTAAGAATTTAGCGTTTTGAGCGAAGGTTTTAACTATGTTGTTGCCTTGCTAGGTACTTACTTACCCATGTTACTGTAAGTGCTAAATCATATGCTGAATAATCTAAATCAAATTTAGATTGGATGCTCTAGAAGAAAAAAAAAAGGCTAAAGGAGAGATAGATAGAGGGCGAGAGAGAGAGAGAGAGAGAGAGAGAGAGAGAGAGAGAGAGAGAGAGAGAGAGAGAGAGAGAGAGAGAGAGAGAGAGAGAGGAGAGAGAGAGAGAGAGTGAGAGACGAGAGTCATACAGACAGACAAAGAGAGACAGACATACACATAGACAGCCTGAACGCACAGAAAATACACAAGGAGAACGTATATTCCCAGTAATATACAAGCAAGTCCTAAGAAAAATCACTGTATTGTCTTGATCAGAACAACAATGCGAGGCCACTTAAGCCTAAAAGCACTGGGACGCGCCTGTGTGTGTGTGTGTGTGTGTGTGTGTGTGTGTGTGTGTGTGTGTTGTGTGTGTATGTGTGTGTGTGTGTGTTGTGTGTGTGTGTGTGTTTTTGTGTGTTTGTATGTGTGTGTGTGTGTGTGTGTGTGTGTGTGCGTGTGCGCCGCCCGTCAGAGTCTGGTTGGCGAAACGCTAACAGGTCAACATCTTCTTTATCGCTTTCTTGTATCAAACTCACTTAATCGAGTGGAAATTCGGAGCCAAAGATTCCTTCTCTGTGTCATGCAACTGGAAATCCGAAGAGTTTTCAATTATTATAGCCAACTTTTTTTTCTTCTTCTTCTTCTTCTTTTCTTTTCTTTTTGAGGAAGTGGAGGTTGGGATGTTTTCATTTCGTGGAGAAAAGTTTTTGTAAAACATTAATTCATGTGGTGTACGGTAAATAATTTGTATATGTAGGTGTAAATATATATTTTGAATACATCTGTGCGTGTCTGTTGGATGGCAAAAAATATATAATTATATTTCATTATCATTATCTGTAAAGAATTATCATAAATAAATAATGTAAAATATTCATGCGTACTAACAATTTATAATTTTTTAATTCAAAGTCGTAATGTAGAATATGGAAGAAGAATACATTAAGCTAAAATTTGGTAGAATATCACATGGCAGTCGTCCCTTCCAGGAAATGCCTATTTTGATCAGGAAAATTGACTGCGGTCCTGTTTCTAATTAGTGAAATCTATCGGAAAAACTCACACACACTAACTCTGGGTTAATTGCAGAAAGTTCTTTGTCCGTTATATACACCATCGTTTGTCCATCCCAGGCTGTATGTTAGTGAAACGGATGGAACTCCAAGAAGAAAATCGTTATTGAACAAGGAAACTTCTATTATACTCGCGGGAAAATGCTCCCAGTCACGAATAATTTTGAATACATTTAAGGCATGTAGGCATGGAGTTTTTTTAACTCATGTTGGATGAAAATATTATGGTCAGCCAGAACCGAAGGGAAATCCCAAGCAAGTTACTATCTCTATT
>NW_020868314.1:47500-50000 GCF_003789085.1 Penaeus vannamei
CACACCGTTCCTAGAAGCTCATTCATTACCCATCCTTGTAACCCAAACGACGACGATTGAAAAGCGAAAATTGAGACGGTCGCCAAAGCAGAGAGGACATCCACTCGTCTCTGTTAGGGGAGAGGGTAGGGGGGTTGGGGTGAGGGGGGTGGGTAGGGGAGAAAGGAGAAGGGGGGTTGGGAGGAGGTGGGGGAGGGTGGGGTTGGGTGGGGTTGGGGAAGGGAAGGAGGGGGTGGGTAAGATGGAGGTGGGAAGGAGGGAGGGGGTGGGGGAAGGGAAGTAGGGGTGGATGAGGATGGGGTGGGTGAGGGACGGAGGGAGGGGTGGGAGGAGAGGAAGGAGGAGGGGAGGATGGGGTTGGGGAAGGGAAGGAAGGGGTGGGTGAGGGTGAGGTGGTGACGGAGAGGGAGGGGTGGGAGGAGAGGAAGGAGGTCGTTGGCAAGGCCAGAGAAGGAGTTATAAAGGAGGGAGAGGTAGCGAAGGAGTGGGGGAGGGAGGGAGTTGGGAGGAGGTGAGGGAGAACATGAGGATTTGCGGGAGAGAGAGAGAGTGCCATGATGCCACGTCTATGTTAATGAGGCACCTACGCGTGTCTGGCACCCTCCAGCTTGGCACTTAGTCCAGGCTCTAGTGTCAAGTCAGGCATCTCTTACACGGTAAAGGGAGAGGAGGTGGAGGAAGAAGAAGAGGAGGAAGGGGAGGAAGAGGAAGAGGAGCAAGAGACGAAGGTAATGAAGAAGAAGTAGAGGGAGAGGTGGAAATATATACATATGAAATACAGGCACACACACACACACACACACACACACACACACACACACACACACACACACACACACATACACACACACACACACACACACACACACATACACACACACACACGCAACTCATTCAACATCCAATCTATCTATCTATCTATAGATAATAGATATAGATATACCAAGATCGTTATTGATTCGACATTTAAAGATGCATTCGTTATTATTGTGAATATGTTAGATCCGCTGAAAACGTATGGCATGTCTTGATTTTTCTAAAGGCATATCAATCTAGCAAAATTTGGTGTTATAATAAATAAAGTGAATTATAATGATTATCTACGAATGTTCTCGCCTCGGACACAGTCATGTAAGTGTTGGGTACTTCTTGTTTTACCTGAAAACTGAATGTTGTAAAGTTTGATAAGTGAATTTACATAATTAAGGAACCCTGTGAATTGAATTCTGATAATTAAGATGGCGTTCTTCTCTTGCCCCGAATGTAGGTATAGAGAGAAAGAGACGTTGATAAAAGGAGGCAACGCCACACGCCATGATGACTGCCTTGTTGTTTGAAAATATCTACTTACATTTTTTTTTCTTTTCTTTTCTTTTCATCTTTTGTGTTCGTGGAAACAGCAAGGGAATCCGTCGAAGGAGACAGTTCCGGCAGCATCAAAGAACAGATTGAGAGTGAAAGATCAGATAGATTATACTGAAAAGTAAATAGATTATATAATAGAATTATATAATAGATTAGACTGAGAAGTAAAGAAGAATCAGGAAGGTTAAAAGGAAAGGATTAATTAAGTCCAAGTGTATAGCGGAAAGATACCTTAGTACGGTGTAACCTGTCTGTATCCCCTTTACATTGATTTTATTATGGCTTTAATCATGATTATTGATTAATAATTAGTGGGAAAGGGGAGGGTTTAGAGATAACCTTGGACAGGAATTAAGTTGGCAGCAGAGAACATTCCTTGTTCTTCTTATAATGTTTATGGTTTATATTTACATTGTGATATCCCATCTGTTTATTATCATTTGTTTATATAATAAAGAGTTAATGGTAAAAAGCATTTTTAAGAATATTGTAGCTTTGGCCCACACTCAACATAGCAATGAATTTAGTCCACCCTTAAGACCATTTGAAAATGCTATCTATATTAAAATTAAACATATAAAAAAGGGTTTTCTTGGGATATCTTTTAAATCCAAAATCTCGAGACTAATAACATGAATCAAGTTTCATGGTCATGTCGTGAGATAGATATTTTGAAACAGTTATGTTGTAATTATAATTCTGTAATTGTGCTATGCTTTGATATATGTGCATCATATTTCCCTAATAAGACAGTATGATTTTTTATGCTACATTAGACATGGGTTTTATTAATATAATAAGGAAAATGATAATGACATATCTGTTAGACTTCATATCACATACAGAAATAACTAAACAATTTTGAAATCATGAATACGTTTCTGTCTTGGAAGGAGTGAAAAATCACGCAAACACTACATACACCATAAAAGGTATTACAACATCCATCCATAAATACATACATGGCATACACAAACACGCACACACCCGCATACAACCCACACAACATCCAAGAAACCATAGCCCTTCTCTCTCTCTCTCTCTCTCTCTCTCTCTCTCTCTCTCTCTCTCTCTCTCTCTCTCTCTCTCCTCTCTCTCTCTCTCTCTCAACCCTCACAAATCTCACCAAATCTAG
>NW_020868314.1:57500-65887 GCF_003789085.1 Penaeus vannamei
TTCTATTTTTCCCTGTCCTCCTTCTTCATCTTCTTCTCCACTCTCTCCCTCTCTCCGTCCTCCCTCTCCCCTTTCTTCCCTCTTCTATTCGCTCCTTCTATTTTTTCCTGTCCTCCTTCCTCTTCTTCTCCACTCTCTCCCTCTTTCCGTCCTCCCTCTCCTCCTTCTTCCAACCCTCTATTCGTTCCTTCTATTTTTCCCTGTCCCCCTTCTTCATCTTCTTCCACAATTCCTTCTATTTTCCTTGTCCCTCCCTTCTCTTCTTCTTCTCTCCCTCTTTCCTTCCTCCTCTCCCTCCCTCTCCCCCCTTCCCTGGCCCGTTCCTTCTATTTTCCCCTGTCCCCCTTCTTCCTCTTCTTCTCCACTCTCTCCCTCTCTCCGTCCCCCTCCCCCTCCCTCCCCCTCTCCCCCCTCTCCCCTTCCCCGGCAAGACTTGTTATATCTCCTGCCAAGCCTTGAACAGATATTTTCTCATAGCCTTCAGAAACCACGATAGAAATTGTTAGCCTTCGATCTCTGAATTATTTGCCTTTGTTGATAGTCTAAATATATAACCCAGGGCTTCCTCTCCCGGAAACCTTCGAGAGAGAGTTACGCAACATTCTTTTTCTTACCGGCGAGTTAAGGAAAGAATATAGTCCTTCGGATGCGGTGGCGGCGGCGGCTCCGTGCTCCTCGCAGCTCTTCCAATATCTTGGGTTCGTTTTAATTTGTTTTGAGGTTTTGGAATTATTTCATTATTTTTTGCTGTCTTTCGTTTCTTTTCTTTTTTTTGTTTCAGTGTTCGTTAATGATAATGACAATAATAATGAGTGTGGTGATCATAACGATGATAATGATAAAGGTAATACTGATAATAATAACAATAATAATGAAAACGAAAATGATACCTTTGATAACAATAATGTTAATAACAATAATAGTAGTAGAGTAATAATAATGATGATACTACTACTAATGATAATAATATTAGAAGTAATGATGATAATAATAATAGTAATAATAGTAATGATATTAATAAAGATAATATGAATAATAATGATAATGATGATAATCACAATAACAATATTAATGACAATAGTTATTAACATTGTAAATTAATGATGATTAACATTGTTATTATTATTATTATCATTATCATCATTATCATCATTGTTGTTGTTTTAACTAAAATAATAATAGCAGCAACAATAATGATAATAACGATGGTTATGATGGTGATAAAAAGAATGATAATAATAAAAATAACAATATCAATGACAATGTTAACTTTCTTAAAAATGATAATGATGATAATGATTATGATAATGATAATAATGACAATGATAGTGATAATAATGACAATGATACTGATAATAATGATTGCAATGATAATGGTAATAATTATTACAATAATATTGATAATAATCAAAATAATTATTTTATCTTTATTGTTATCACTATTATTACCATTATTATTATCGTTATCATTATAGAAACATTGATATCGAAAATAGCGGCATTAAAAGTAGCAACAGTTAAACTAATCATCAATGCCGCTAATTATCATAAATAGCAGAAAAGACAAGAAACGACTGTGAATAAAGTTTGCTCTCAACACGGACCATCTGCAACATGCAAAGGGCTTTAGTATCTTGCAAATCTCGAACATAAGAAGATATGTTGCAAGAGCCATGCTTGCGTCTGTGATGTTCTGAGCAATGGCTGCCATGTTGTGTTCGTTGCTGTGGGAGAAAAAAATGGTTCAAATATTTTCTTTTTTTCTTTTTTTCTTACTGTTTCTCTGTTTTTAAATTTTCTTATTCTGATTTTTTTTCTTTTTTGTGTATGTTTATCTTTTATTTACTAAATTCATGTTGTGTTCGTTGCTGTGGGAGAAAAAAAAAATGTTTTATTTTCTTCTTTCTTTTTTTCTTAATGTTTCTCTGTTTAAATTTTCTTATTCTTATTATTATTTTTTTGTGTATGTTTCTTTTGTTTACTTAATTCCACCTCTGTTTTTTTTCTGTTTATATATTTTTTTACGCTCACTTTATTTGTGTGTGTGTGTGTGTGTTTGTATTTGTGTGTGCGTGTGTGTGTGTGTGTGTGTGTGTGTGTGTGTGTGTGTGTGTGTGTGTGTGTGTGTGTGTGTGTGTGTGTGTGTGTGTGTAAGTGACCGCACGTGTGTACACGTCCTTGCTCATAATATGTTTATACATTTTCCTCATTTATGCCTCCTCTTTATCTTGCACATTGTTGCGGGAATTCGCAAATGCAAACCAAATATTCTGCCTTTTATCGGCGGGCATTTCCAAAATAAAACGAGGACAATAATTATGAAAATAGCTTTCTCGTAATGACCGGGCAAATTATGTTACCATTAATATTCGCTAAATATTTGAATTCCCGATGATTTCGCGACCGCATCTACTTTAGATTAAGCCGAATCGCGGTGCAAATGACAGGCCAATTTGAAAGTGAGTGATTTTTCAAAGGCAAGAAATTGTTCGTTTCCCCGCGATCAAGTTCAGCTAAAAATGTATGAACGAATGCATCGCAATGTTCGATTCAGTAGAGAAACCATTGAATAAGTAAATCATTAAGAGAACCTTAAAATCAATCAATAATAATAATTTGATTTAAAGCAATTATTTCACTGCAACAAGAGAGTCAGCAGCAACAACAACAACCACAAGAATAAGAAAATATCAACAACAAAAAACAAAGAAACTTCTAACAAAAAAAAAGAAAAAAATTAACAAATAAATAAAATAAACAAATAAATCCATCCCCAACGAAAAGAACATACAAAATACATTATCAATTTTCCGAGCGAGAACACACCACAATCTCTCTCCTTCTTTCTCCCTCTCTATATATAAATAAATAAAATCATACAAGTTTACCAATATCCGCTTGCCTGTCTTGTCTGTCTGTGCCAGTAACTTGGGAGAGTTCATACCCGTCTCAACATTCCAATTCCAATCGGAGAGAAGATGCAGCGCTGCTTCGGATATCCCGTTTGGTAAGTGACTTTGAGTGATGTATGTGCTGTCGGGCCGAGGCTCTATTATACGTCTTCCCGTCTCGCTCTCTCGCTCTCTTGCTCTCTCGCTCTTGCTCTCGCTCTCTTTCGCTCTCTGTCTGTCGCTCTCTTGGTCTCGTCTCTCGCTCTCTGTCGCTCTCTCTCTCTTGTCTGTCGCTCTCTCTGCTCTGCTGCTCTCTCTCCTCTCGCTCTCTCTCTCTCGCTCTCTCGCTCTCGTCGCTCTCTCTCTGTCGTCTCTCTGTCTTCGCTCTCTCGTCTCTCACTCTTCTCTGTCTGTCTCTCTCTTCTCTCTCTCTCTCTCTCTCTCTCTATTCGCTACTCTCTCATATACTAATATATATATATATATATATATATATATATATATATATATATATATATATACATGTATGTATATATGTATGTATGTATATATATCCCATCTCTTACTTCCTTGCATCGTACTGTCTTGTCTCTCTGCTTCATTTCTCTCTTTGTCTCTTTCTCTGGATCTTCATCCTGTTTCCTTTTCTCTGTCTCGAGCTTTCCTGCTTTGTGTCTGCCTGTCACTCTCTCGCTTAAAGTATCTCCCTCATTCTCTCAATGTTTTTCTGTTCTTGTCTAATGAATGTATTAATAGAGATAGGTATCTAATGATAAAACCAAATGCGACATTACTATTGCTATTACTACTGCTAATAATAGATATAACGATAATGACGATATTAAAGAAAATTATATTACTACTAATAAAAAAAATCATAGACAAATAATAATGAAAAATGATAATGGTAATCGTTATTATTGTTATTACAATAATGAAAAAAATAATAACAATAACAATGATAATGATTATAACAATAATTATGGTAACTACTATGATATTGATGTTAATAAAATTGATGAGAAACGACAAAGAAATGATAAAAACATTAAAAAGAAAATTAAAAACAATAACTCCAAGGTGGGTGTTCTTACTGTCGCATCCACCTCCGGCTCCAGACATGAGAGCAATTCTTGGCGAGCCGCCAGGAAGGTCCACGACCCGCCTCTACGTCTTCACGACAAGTTTGGGCGATTTGCCCAAGCCACGACAACTGGTAGACAGGATTACCCTCAGGGAGTCTCTAGTCTCACGGGTCTGCCCACTGTACCACAATATCCAATGCGAGGACCTGTTGCAGCTCCTCAGACTCCTGAATCTTGGTCCAAGAAACCCCTAGGTCTAAGGCCTGCGCCTTATTCCTAGCTGCACCAAGAGCTGCCATTGGGTCTCCAGAGACTCGGATGGCGCAAGAACACAGCCTTGCCTCGCTTCTGAATTCATGGGAAAGACGTTCGTCATTCCCCCAATCACTCTCTTCAGCATATTCAGGACCAGTGCAAAGGCCTATTATCAACCCAATGATTTGTTCCCGGAAGTATTCACAGTGTGTGGAGTCAAATCCCTTTTGAAGATAATGTGAGCTCTGATCAAACCACACCAAATTCACTTACAATAGCGCTTTGAACTGACTTGAAGTATATTGACAGAGTCTACGTTTGATTTACCAGGAGCGAATCCAAATTGTTCTCTATCTCTGGCGATCCATTAGTTGGTCTCTGATACATCCGAGAAGGATGAGCACTTTGCCTTGTATGCGGATAGGTGTAATGCCTTGTAATTGCTTCAATTCCAGCGATCCTCCTTTCCTTTCCAGAGGGATAACCATGTCTTTCAGTAAGTCCAGAGGGAACAGTATCAGTCTGGTAGACGGAAACCATGGGTTCAACACAAAACCTCGACATTTCATGAGGGATGCCGCAAATGCCTGCTGTTTTACAACCATTCAGCTTGGAGATCAACTCCCTAACTTCTATCAAGGTATTGGGATCACAACACTAACTGCATCCATGCAAACTCTTGGTTATTCAGCCTAATACAGCCATTGTAATGTAACATGACTCGACCATCTATTGAGTGAACTGCAGTCTGCGAGGAGGGCTTAAGTCTTGGTTGGCAGTATGTAAACTCCTTTCTAAGAAATGACCCTCGACCTCATTAGATAAGTTGTTACTTGACCCACATCACTTAAGATTGAGTCCTGCGTACCAAACACGACTCGCTTTGGATTGACAGTCGTTGGGACAAAGTGCGTCCTGGTGGCCATTCTATCCACATAGCCCATAGCCAACCTTGCTTACGTGCAGAGAGAGGCGTTTGCCCTCCCTCCAGCTTCTCCATTTGTTAGTCACTGCCAGTAGCTCTCTCGGGGACGCTAATAGACAAGAACTACCTCCCCAAAGCCGCCCATTGACTCCAATGGACAAGGGGACGGGAGTTAATGCGAAGCCAGGGCGTGTCCATGCCATTGAGCCAGAGTTCAGTGCCTGTATACTCTGGAGTTCAGCAGAATTTCTATGGGCTGCAGCAGGGAAGTACTGCAGATGTCTGATGGAGAGGCTCTGTAGGGAAGGCGTCTGCAGGACTGCTCCCTTTTTGCACCAGGTTCGCCAGCAGTGGCAGATAAAAGCGTGAAGGTACGTAAAGAGTTAACACACGTCTAGACTAACAATTCTATCGCTTCATATCACTTTGAACATCAAACACCTCATAAAATGTAAATGATAATGCTTATTGATGATAGTATCATAATGATAATAATAGCTATGATAATAATAAGTGGCAATATTGATAGTAACATATGATGATAAAATATAATATAATTCTAATAATCGTAATAGTAACAAAGATAATAATTATGATGATTATCATAATGATAACAATAACAATAATTCTTATGAAAATGGATAACAATTATGATAATAAATAATTACTATTATCATATGATCACGATCACGATAAAGATCATGACATTAATGATGATGATGACAGCGATAACAAGGAACGCTGAAGATTTTGTTTGTGATTGGTCAGGTAATGAATAAGTTTTCATTACCCAGGAGCCAATCAGCATAAAACAGTCAGTCGCTAGAGATGATATTTTAAAGTAGAGAGAGAGAGAGAGAGAGAGAGAGAGAGAGGAGGAGGAGGAGGAGGAGGAGGAGAGAGAGAAGAAGAAGAGAAGAAGAAGAAGAAGAAGAAGAAGAAGAAGAAGAGAAGAGACAAAAAAAAGGAGAAATGAAGAAAAGACAGAGAAAAAATAAAAAGTCATTATTATCATTATTTAGGTATTTGTACCAGTGTATAAATACCATATCTAAACTTACGAAAGAACAAGACGCCCCTTCTTATCTGAACACTTCAAGAAACACAACGCTTCTCTCACCTCACCATCGCACGCAAACCAGCTCAAGCTCACACACGCGCAAGCTCACCATCCCAGAATATCGCCTTTAAACTCCCAAATCTTTGAAAAGAAGCAAGCGCGCTCTTAGGAGATAGATTAGCCAGGCGATCAGACACCGTTTTTGATCGCGCCAATTCATCTCCAGACGAAGGGGGTGACATCAAAGCCAGCGTCACCTCCTGATGCCTTCAGGAACCAGCGGCGCTCCCAGAGAGATGAATTGTGTCTATAATTTCACTTCAGCGAAGGGGGGAGGGGGTGGAGGTACGGGGGGAGATAGCATTGTGAGACGGAGAGCTTCTTGAGAAAGGGAATTTTTACTCAATGTACGTTAAGTGGTTTCTTATTCTTATTAAGCTGTACGTGTATATAAAAAACATACTTGTATAAACAAAGTCGGTTTGGTGCCAAGTATGCTTGACTGGGATATATGTATGCATGTATATGTGTATATATATATATATATATATATATATATATATGTATATGTGTGTGTGTGTGTGTGTGTGTGTGTGTGTGTGTGTGTGTGTGTGTGTGTGTGTGTGTCTGTGTGTACGCGTATATATGTATATACACATATACATATACCCCCACATCTATCGGAATGAGGAGCAACGACCACCCGAGGCGGCGAGCGGGACCCATCCATCGGGCCCTCCGAAGCGTCCACCCGAGTGCAATCCGCAGTGGATGAAGAACCCGAAAGGTCCTCGCGAGGCAGATCAACATGGAAACAACGGTTCGGGTTATGGCCATCCGGGGCCAGGCGGCGGGCGCTGGGTGGCCGGCCTCTCCTTCTCGGTCTCTCTCTTGCTCTCTCTCTCGGCTCTCTTTGTGTGACTTTTTTTTTCTCTCTCTCTCTCTTCTGTCTCTTTGTGTGTCGTGTTTTTTTTTTTTTTTCTCTTTCTCTCTCTCCTGTCTCTTTGTGTGACTTGTTTTGTTTTTGTTTTTGTTTTATGTCTCTTTCTCTCTCTTATGTCTCTTTCTGTTACTCTTGGTTTTGTTTGTCTCTTGCTCTCTCTTCTGTCTCTTTGTGTTACTCTTGGTTTTGTTTGATTCTTGCTCTCTCTTCTGTCTCTTTGTGTGACTTTTTTTTTTCTCTCTCTCTCTCTCTGTCTCTTCTTTGTGTTACTCTTGGTTTTGTTTGACTCTTGCTCTCTCTTCTGTCTCTTTGTGTGACTTTGTTTTTTTTTTTTTTTTCTCTCTCTCTCTCTCTTCTGTCTCTTTGTGTTACTCTTGGTTTTGTTTGACTCTTGCTCTCTCTTCTGTCTCTTTGTGTGACTTGTTTTTTTTTTTTTTTTTCTTTCTCTCTCTCTCTTCTGTCTCTTTGTGTTACTCTTGGTTTTGTTTGACTCTTGCTCTCTCTTCTGTCTCTTTGTGTGACTTATTTTTTTTTTTTTTTTCTCTCTTCTCTTCTGTTCTTTGTGTTACTCTTGGTTTTGTTTGACTCTTGCTCTCTCTTCTGTCTCTTTGTGTGACTTGTTTTTTTTTTTCTCTCTCTCTCTCTTCTGTCTCTTTGTGTTACTCTTGGTTTTGTTTGACTCTTGCTCTCTCTTCTGTCTCTTTGTGTGACTTGTTTTTTTTTCTCTCTCTCTCTCTCTCTCTCTCTTCTGTCTCTTTGTGTTACTCTTGGTTTTGTTTGACTCTTGCTCTCTCTTCTGTCTCTTTGTGTGACTCTCTGTCTGTCTGCTTCTTTCTTATTCTCGCTATCTGTTCTATATTTTGGTATCCTTTGTATTTATTTTGCTTTTCTTTTTTTTTTTAACTCTTCCTGACTTTTCTGTTTATACGCATGTCTCTCTTCTCTCTCGCTCCCCCCCCCCCCCCTCTCTCTCTATCTATATATCCATCTCTCTGTCTCCCTCTGTCGGTCTCCCTTCCTGACTTCTTTGTTTATGCGCATGCATCTCTCTCTCTTTCTTCTCCTCGCCGCCCACCCACTCTCTCTATATTATCTATCTATCTCCATCTCTCTGTCTCTCTCCCTTCCGTGACTTCTCTATTTATGCACATCTCTCTCTATCTATCTATCTATCTGTCTGTCTTCTCTCTGTCTCTGCTCTTCCTTCCTTGGATTTCTTCTCTGTTTA
>NW_020868314.1:66527-69027 GCF_003789085.1 Penaeus vannamei
ACTACTTCTAATTCTACGACTATTGCTACAACGGCTATTCTACATACTCATATAATTTAATTGGCACTACTATATTAATACACTAAAAGTGCTACTAACTAATTCTACTCTATTACTACAACTGCTATTACATTACAACTACTACATCTAATTCTATTACAACTACTACTATTAATACAACTGCAATTACTACACTACTACATCTAATTGTATTACAACTACTACTATTAATCCAATTAAAATTGCTACTACTTCTAATTCTACTATTACTACAGCACCTACTATTACCATAACTAATTCATCCACTATTACCACAACAGCCATTACTACCACAACTACTTCTACTACTATTACTACTACTAAGACTATCCAGCCAAAACTACGCTTTTCTCATATTGCTATATCATGTTGGGGTAACTTCCTCTTTACCTCCTCTCTTTCGTCCTCTTTTTATCTCCTTATTCTTCTCCCCCTTCTTTCCCCTCTTTCTTTTTCTCTCTTTCTTTCTCCTCTATGGTTCTTCTCCTCTTTTTCTCTTTCTTCTCCTTCTTTCTTTTTCTTCCTCCTTCTACCTCTCTCCTTTTCCCCTCTTTCACTTTCCCTCCCTTTCCCCCCCTCCTCCCCTTTTCCTTCCTTCCCCATCCTTCTCTCCATCCCCCTCCCCTCCCTTTCCCTCTCTCTACCCTCTCCTCCTCCTTTCCCTTTCCCTCTCTCTCCATCCTCTCTCCTTTCCCTCCTCTCCATCCTCTCTCCCTTTCTCTCTCTCCACCCCTCCTCCTCCTTCCCTTCCTCCCCCTTTCCCTCTCTCCACCCCTCCCCTCTCCCTTTCCCTCTCTCTCCATCCCCTTCCCCTCTCTCTCCATCCCCCACCCTCTCCTTCCCCTTCCCTCTCTCTCCACCCCTCCCTCCTCCTCCCCCTTTCCCTCTCTCTCCATCCCCCTCCCCTCCTCCTTTCCTTCCTCCCCCATCCCTCTCTCTCCACCTCCCCTCCCCTTTCTCCTCTCTCCACCCCTCCCCTCCCCTTCCCTCTCTCCCTTTCCCTCTCTCTCTGCATCCCCTTCCTCTCCTTTCCCTCTCTCTCCATCCCCCTCCCTCTTCTCCATCCTCCCCCTCCTTCCCTCTCCCTCTCTCTCATCCCTCTCCTCCTCCTTCCTCTCCTCCTCCCACCCCTTCTCTCTCCGTCCCCTCTCCCTTTCCCTCTCTCTCCACCCCTCCCCTCCTCTTCCCCTTTTCCTCTCTTCCATCCCCCTCCCCTTTCCCTCTCTCCATCCCCCTTCCCTCTCCCTTTCCCGCAATGTCACAGTGCCCCATCCATTTACGGCGGTTGCCATGGTAACCGACCAGAAACAGCTGTTGCGTAAATTTTGTGGAAAATATTTTTGTTACCTTTTTGAGACACAGATGTTTACTATTTTTTTTTTTTTTTTTTTGTTTTTTTGGTTGGGGTGGGGGGGGGTAGAGGGCGGAGGGGAGGGAGGAGGTATTAACTGATTAGAGAGGGTGGAGGGGGGGGGATCTTTCAGCACATCATTATGTCAGTATTAGTTTCATTATTTCATTATATTTTCATTATCATTATTGTCGTTATATGCATTATCACTATCATCATTATTATCGTTATTTTTATCATTGTTGTTATTATCATTACTGATATAAACATTAAATCATCATTACTTTCATCATTATTATTGTTATAATTATTATCATCATTCTCAGTATAGTTATTGTATTATTGCTATTACCATTGCTATCATCATTATTATCATCTTTATTGCTGTTCTGATTATTAGTACTATAATTATTTTCATCATTATAATTATTATAATTATTAGGGAGGTAGATTAGTAAATCAATAAACAGATAAAAGGTAATAATTGATTAAAGAAAGTGATAAACTAAAAAAAAAAAGGATAAAGTAAATGTGATAGTCAAATAAAAATAAGAATTAAAGAAAAAGGAAAATAATGGAGAGAAAAAAGTGTTGGAGGCTGGAGGAGGGGGGAGGGGAGGGGGATTGAAGGAGGGGGAAGGGATAGGGGGATTGAAGGGGGGAGGGGAGGGGAAGGGAGAAAGTCAAAGTGAGAAAAATAGATAAAGTAAAAGTGATGGTCAAGTAAAAAAATAGGAATTAAAGAAAAAGAGAGAGAGAAAAAAAAAAAATAGAGGGAAAAAAAGTGTTGGAGGCTGGAGGAGGGGATAGGAGGGGGGGGGGGAAGGGGAAGGGTGAAAGTCATTACGCAAGTGTTCAGTAACACCCCCCCTCCCCCCCACCGGGCTATCCCTACCCCCTCTCTTCTTCTGCGTCCCATCCTCCCTTCCCCCCTATCACCCCCCGCCCCCTCTTCTACGTCTCAACTCCTTCCTCTTGCCCCCCCTCCCCCCCCTCCGTTCTTCTTCTGCGTCACTTCTCCTCTCTGCTTCACCCTCTTTCTCACCTCCTCATTCTCCTTCTTCTTCTCCCTTCCCTTCCTTCCTAATCTCCCTTTACCTCCCTCCTATT
>NW_020868314.1:79027-84561 GCF_003789085.1 Penaeus vannamei
TGATACTTTTAGTAGATCCTCTTGTCCGCATCGGCAGTGAATACGTTATACGATGGTCAAGGACATCATGAGCCGACTGACGTAAAAGCTATGCAAATAAAAACGGCGATTTTTCCGAAAAGCTTAACGACGTAAAGCCATATAAGCTTAACCTTCGTCCCAGCAAAATTCGCAAACCAACTGTGTTCGTTTACATCACACTGGCTGCAGCCACGTCGCTCTGATTAACAGGCCGTTGAAAGTGCAAGCTTAAGCCGAAGTCTGGCCGTCACTGTCAGGAAGTCGGACACCGAGGGAATTCACGGCGTGGGAGTTCAAAGTGTGGAAGTCTGCTGCGAAATTTTGCTGCATCTTTTAAGGTGCAGTTTCGCTGCAGTTTGCACAAGCTGTTGTGAGAGTCTGCACAACGGAGTCGGCGAAATTCATACGCAAGCGATCTGTAGCAGATTACGGACGGAATAATAAGAGCAGATAAGACAAGATCATGATAGAAAAACCAGCAACGAGAACTCAGACGCCATAACCTCAAACCACCTCAACAGCCGATAATAACAACCATTACCTCAACTTGAGACCAAATACCTCCCAAGTCCCAAATCACATTCCCCTCGACTTTTATCTCTTCCTCCGAGACTATTGGTAAATAATCCCCGGGAGAGACAAAGGGTAAACACGTCATTCAAAGGACCCCATGACACTAAACCCGCCATGAAAGCCAGCCTCTCCGACAGCGATCGCACCGGACGAACGGCCCTCGAGAACCTGAGGGTCTTATAAACTAGTAGTTAATGCCTGCGCTCGTTTTATATATTCGACGCAGAGGCGCATATAAGCGGGGATCAAAGGACTCGTGAAAAGGAGGCATCGTGTATCTGTCATGAGGAAAGGCGCTTCGTGTATCTGTCATGAGGAATGGCGCTTCGTGTATCTGTCATGTTCATGGTTCGTGTATCTTCATGGAAAGGCGCTCGTGAGAATGGCGCTTCGTGTATCTTCATGAGGAATGCGCGCTTCATTGGCGCTTCGTGTATCTGTCATCTTCGTGTAATGAGGAAAGGCGCTTCGTGTATCTGTCATGAGGAAAGCGCTTCGTGATGTCATGAGGAATGCGCTTCGTGTATCTGTCATGAGGAATGGGCGCTTCGTGTATCTGTCATGAGGAAAGGGCCTTCGTGTATCTGTCATGAGGAATGGCGCTTCGTGTATCTGTCATGAGGAATGGCGCTTCGTGTATCTGTCATGAGGAATGGCGCTTCGTGTATGTCATGAGGAATGGCCCTTCGTGTATGTCATGAGATGGCGCTGTCATGAGGAAAAAGCGCTTCGTGTATAGCTCATTGCAGAAAGCGCTTCGTGTATGTCAGAGGAAGCGCTTCGTGTATCTTTCAAGGAATGCCGCTTCTGTATTCATTTGAGAAAGGCCTTCGTGTTATGCATGAGGAAGGGCGCTTCGTAAGTTCATTGAGAAGCGCGCTTTCGTGTATTTCATGAGAGAAGGCGCTTCGTGATATTGTTCATGAGTAAAGCGCTTCGGTATCTTCATGAGGAATGGCGCTCGTGTATGGTCATGAGAAAGGCGCTTCGTTTATCTTCTATAGGAAAGGCCGCTTCGCTGTATTATAGAAGGCGCTCGCTGATGTTCATGCAGAATGGCGCTCGTTATCTGTCAATGAGGGAAAGCGCTTCGTGTATTCATGAGAACGGCTTCGTGTATGTCATGAGAAAGCGCTTCTGTTTCATAGAAAGGCGGCTTCGTGATCTGTCATGAGGAATGGCCGCTCGGTATCTGTCAAGGAAAAGGGGAAAAAAAAAAAAATTTTGGGCCGCTTTTCGTTGTAAAATCTTCATGAGAATGCGCTTCGTTATTCAGTTAGTAAAGGCGCTTCTGTATCTGTCATTAGAAACGCTTCGTGGATGTCATGAGGAAAAGGTCCTTCTGTATTCATAGAATGGCGCTCTTATCTTGTCATGAGAATAGGTCGCTTCGTGTATCTGTCATGAGGAATGGCCGCTTCGTGTATCTGTCAGAGAATGGCCTTCGTGTATGTATGGACAAGGTCCTTCTGTATGTCATGAGGAATGGCGCTTCGTGGATCTGTCATAGAAGGCGCTTCGTTATGTCATGATAAGTCCTTTCGGTATTCATCAGGAATGGCGCTCGATTATCTTCATAGAAAACGCTTCGTGTATGTCATGAGAAAGGTCATCGGTGTATTCATGAGAAAGGTCAATTCGTATATTCATGAGGAAATGGCCTTCGTGTTATTTCAATGAGAAGCCTTCTGTATTCATGAGGAATGGCGCTTCGTGTATGTCATGAGAAAGCCCTTCGTGTAGTCATGAGAAAGGTCCTTCGGTATTCATGAGAATGGCGCTTCGTGTATCTGTCATAGAAAGGCGCCTTCGTGTATTCATTGGAGGAAAGTACCTTCGGGCTATTCATGAGAAATGGCGCTTCGTGATCTTCATAAAAGGCGCTCGTGGTATGTCATTGAGCGAAAGTCCTTCGTGTTATGTCATGCAAGAATGCGCTTCGTGTATCTGTCATGAGGAAAGCCTTGCACATGCGCTTCGTGTATGTCATGAGGAAACGTCACTTCGTGTATGTCATGAGGAAAGGTCAGTTCGTTGATTCAGAGGAATGGCGCTCCGTGTATCTGTCAATGAGGAAAGGCGCTTCGTTATGTCATGAGAAAGAGTCAACTGTCATGAGAAAGTCCTTCGTGTATGTCATTGAGGAATGGCGCTTCGTGATCTGTCATGAGGAAAGGCGCTTCGTGTATGTCATGAGGAAAGTCGCTTCGTGTATTCATGAGGAAAGGCGCTTCGCTGTATCTGTCATGAGGAAGCGCCTTCGTGTATGTCATGAGGAATAGCTCCGTGTATCTGTCATGAGAATAGCTTCGTGTATCTGCATAGAAAGGTGCTTCGTGGTTATGTCATGAGAAAGGCGCTTCGTGTACTTCATTGGAAAGCCCTTTCCTGCATCCCATGAGAAAGGCGCTTCGTGTATGTCAGAGAATAGCTCCGGATCTGTTATGGAAGCCTTCGTGTATCCCACGTCTGCCATGATGTTGTTTGATTAATTACTCTAGAATAAAAGATAATAACATCAATAAACGACTAATTTCCTCATTGAAAAGGTAACCTTTTCTCCTCTTCACTTCCAATGAAACAAAGTTTGTGGATAAGCTAAGTGATGATGAAGATAGTCATAAAGATAAACGATAAAAAATAAAACCAATCCCTCTAAATGTCTCAGAATGCCAAATGATCAATCCCCTAAATCGTTCACTCCAAGCCTCATCTTATTTATTTTCCACATCGAAACGGCACCAATGGAACAAAACGAAGAGAGGATAAGCTTAGGACACCGGCTTGGAGTTTCCTCGCGGGGACAGAAGGTGAAGGCGACTGCGTGAACAGTCTCATCAACTTGCATTCCTACGGCTGCTGTACAATTTCTCCTTGAGTCTACGCGGTTTAGGAGGAGGACGGGGGGAGAGGGTTTAGCAATGGAGGGCGTTTGGCAGCTAAGGCATGAGAGAGCAGAGGTGAGGGTGGCGTAAGGAGGGGAGCGCATGACGAGAGCGGGAGGAAGGAGAACAGAGGGGAAGAGAGAGGGGAGGAGACGAGAGGAGTCGAGATAAGCCAAAGAGAGGACGAGGGAGATGAGGGAAGAGAATAAAAGGGGAAAAAAGAGGGCAATATAATGAGAAGGAAGGAAAGGGAAAGGTATGGAATGGGACGGGGAAGAAGGAAGGAAATGAGGGCAGGGATGAGAATAAGAATGGGCAGAGTTAGGAGCAGTGGAAGGAGCGAGGAGGGAGGAGGGAAGAAAATAAAATAAAATAAGAATAACGGTAAACAAGAAGAACAGCAGAGGAGGAAGAAAGAGAGGAAGGGAAATTAACAAAAAAAAGCAAAGTAAAAAGAAGAAAGAATGAAAAAGGAAAATGAGAAAGGAAAAATTAGAAAGACAACAAAAAAGAAGGACGAGAAAATAAGTGGTAAAGTAGTAAAAAAGAAGAAAAATAATGAAAGAATAAAAAAAGGAAAGAAAATAAAAGAGGAAGAGAAAAAAGTAGTATAAGCGATGGCGATGACGACGACGAAGAAGAAACAACAACAACAAAAATGAAGATGAAAAAGAAGAAATAGAAGACGACGGGAAGAAGACGACGACACGAAGAAGAAAAGGAAGAGACGACGAAGAAGAAAAGGAAGAAGACGAAGAAGAAGAAAAGGAAGAAGACGACGAAGAAGAAAAGAAGACGCAAAGGAGAAGAAGCAAGAGAGGAGAACGAGGGATGAGAACCAGGCAGGAGAGGGTAGAGTTCCTTCCCTCAAGATACGATATCCTTTAGTGTCGCCGGAATGTCATAGAATCTGATGCTAAAAGTATTGTCATATTGCTGACATTGTTACTATCATGTTTATTTATTTATTTTATATATTTTATTATGATAAAAAGGATAATAGTAATGATAATAATGACAATATAAAAAATAATGGTAATTATAACAATAAAGAAATAACAATGATGGTATAGAAGATAATGCGAATGATAATCACAATACCAGTATTTTTTATTATAATCATTACTATTAGTAGTAGTATTGCTATCATTATCATCATCGTTATCAGTATTATGATAATAATCATTACTACTATAACTGTTAAAAACATTACTTTATTATTATAGTATTGCTATACTAGTAAAAACAAAAAAAATGTTTGATCGTGATGATGAGGTGAAGTTAATGGTGATGATGACATGATGATGATGGCGAGACGGTGATGGTGATGGTGATCATGAATTAACATAAAGGGAGAAAATAATGATGAACAGGTTGATAGAGAAACAGACAGACTGGTAGACAGGTAAATAGATAAAACAAGATAGATAGATATAGTATAGAATAGATAAATAGATAGATAGAGAGAGTGAGGGAAAGAATGAGAGAGAGGGAGAAAGTAGACAGCATACAGATGATAAATTGAAGATATCCAAACCTTTAGAAAACATTATTCAAAGAAAGCTGATATAAAACCTTGACAGACAGATAGGTAGCAAGACAAGACAGAGACATGACAGATAGACAAAAAAAAAAAAAAAAATAGATAGAGCAGAAGGCAAACGACAGATTAACCCAAACTCAAAAAACGTGTATATATAATATATATATATATATATATATATATATAATATATATATATAATAATATATATAATATATTATATATATAATATAATATATATATACATACATACATACATACATACAACATAGGTAAATAACCCCCCACCCCCCACCCCCACAAAAAACACTAATAAAAAACGTTTGATTTGACATCTTGATGCAGCATCCGGCTTAGGAAAAGTGTCCGGTATTGTCCACTTTTCGTCTTTTGTGTGAGCGGGAGTACACGAGGGCGAGCGAGATGAGACCGGCGCTCTTGGGAATAAAACTCGGTTACCGCTCAAAGAAAATGAGAAAAAAGGGATAGAGAGAAATAAGAGAGAGAGAGAAG
>NW_020868314.1:87096-97096 GCF_003789085.1 Penaeus vannamei
AAAATTCATCGCAAAGGAGAAAGCGATAGAGAGGAACGTCTCATCATTTTTCTATTTTCATAATTTTCGCCGCTTCCCCTTCGATATTTACGGCGGCGGAGGATCCATGATTCAAGATTCCCATGAAAATTCATTTCTCAAAGAGGATAGTCCTTCCATCAGCCACTAACGGCGCGTCTTGACTGGCCCGCTCTCGGCTGCCTCCTGAGAACCTCGTTATCTGGGGTTTGAACTTTCCCTCCGGAGGGAATCTCATCCCTCCTTGACCCTCACGGCCCTCTCCTTCCCCTCCCCTCCTTCCTGCTCTTCCCCTTCCTTCCCTTCCTCCCTAGTTTATAACTTTTTTTTTTATTATTCTTCCTCCCTACCCTTCCTTCCTGCTTCTTCCTGAGTTGCCTTCCTGCCTGTTTTTTTTTTTCTTTTTTTTCTCCTTTTTCCTGCTCCTCGCCCTTTTTCCTTCCCTCTCATCCTCTTGCTTCATTCCCTCTTTTCATCCATCTTTTCTTATTTCAATCATATTATTTTTTTCTCTCTCTTTCACCTCTTCCTCTCCCTGATCTCCCTTTTCCTCAACCTTTCCTCTTTATTCTCTTCCCGTTTCCTTTCCTCTTCCTTCTCCCCCTTCTTTTTCTCTCTTTCCTCCTTCGCCTTCTCCCTTCCAAGTCCTCCTCTTCCTCCGTTGTCTCAGCTGTGCAACGAAGCTAGGGATAACAACAATGAAACATGAGCTTCTATTTTTTACCTCTCCGTTGCTTCTGCTTCTCCCCCGTTGTAACTATCTTCCTCTTTCTCTCTCTCTCTCTCTCTTTCTCTCTTATTCTCTCTCACACATACACACACACACACATCTCTCTCTCTCTCTCTCTCTCTCTCTCTCTACACACACACACACACACACACACACACACACACACACATACTCATACACACACATTCACTTTCCCACACACCACACCACATTACACAATACACACAAGATCGAAAGGAAACTATTTGGATATGCAAATTATTGAGTGTGACTCATTGAAAGCAGAAGCCTTAAGAGTAATCACAGTAGTGCATTTAAGATTCTCTGTGTGATAACGATAACGATAACGACGATATTGACAATATATGATAATAGAATTCATGGTATTCATCGGTGATAATACCTGTCAATGGGTCTCAGAGGCTTAAGGTCTATATAATGATACTTTGCTTGTTTTATGAGTCTATTTTCATCGAATGTCAACCTGAGCAAGTAAAGAATTAGTATAGGGAGATAAGTAGGGTATAGAAAAGAAAGAAAAAAGGAGAGAATAAGAGGGAAAAATTGGATGAATAGATGCGGAGATAGATAGGTAGGTAAGTTGATTAATAGGAAGATAAATAGGATATATATATATATATATATATATATATATATATATATATATATATATATATATATATAGATAGAGAGATAGAGGAGAGGGAGAGAGGAGAGGAGAGAGAGAGAGAGAGAGGAGAGGGAGAGGGAGAGGGAGAGGGAGAGAGAGGGAGAGGGAGAGGGAGAGGAGAGAGAGGGAGAGAGAGAGAGAGGAGAGAGAGAGAGAGAGAGAGAGAGAGAGAGAGAGAGAGAGAGAGAGAGAGAGAGAGAGAGAGAGAAGAGAGAGAGAAGGTATAAAGAGAAAGAGAGCGAAAGGAAGATGGGTTGAGAACAAGGAAAGTGGAACTAACAAATGGACCATAAAAGACACAAACAAATAAGAAATAAATAAAGAAAAAGAAAAGAAAAACAACTACCAACCAAGAAAGAGAGAAAAACTGAAAAAAAAGAAGAAAAAAAATGGACAAAGCTCCTCTCGATTAAATCTCACACTCCCTGCAAGCATCCATCTGCAAATTCCAACAACAATATGTAACGCCGCTTCTGAATATCCCGTGGGGGAGTGGGAGGGGGGAAGGGAGGGGGGGGAAGGGGGGATGGGGAGAAGCAGCTGCGAAATCGAGAAAAGACAAAAGAGGGAAAATCACTATTTAGAGTGAGACACGAGAAGCTCCTAATTCGCTCAAGGACTGAGTCATGAGCGAATGCAATAAAGGGGCTTCGGGAATTACTCGGCTGTCTCCCTCGGGGACGGCGAGCTTCTTTTAAGGGGGATGTGTTCGTATGTGCATGTATGCATGCGTTAATATATATATATATATATATATATATATATATATATATATATATATACATATATATATATATATATTGTATCTATATATCTATCTATATATTGTATCTATCTATCTATCTATATATTGTATATATGTGTATATCTATATATATATATATATATATATATATATATAATATATATATATATATATCTATCTATATGTATGTATGTATATATATACATATATATATATATATATATATATATATATATATAATATATATGAGAGAGAGAGAGAGAGAGAGAGAGAGAGAGAGAGAGAGAGAGAGAGAGAGAGAGAGAGAGAGAGAGAGAGAGAGAGAGAGAGAGAGAGAGAGAGAGAGAGAGAGAGAGAGAGAGAGAGAGAGAGAGAGAGAGAGAGAGAGAGAGAGAGAGAGAGAAGAGAGAAGAGAGAGAGAGAGAGAGAGAGAGAGACAGAGAGAAACAAAGCAAAAAAGAAAAACAGCGACATAAAAAAAAAAAGAAAAAAGAGAGATCCGGAAAGAATAAAGTCAGACAGAGAGGCAAAGACAAAGAGCGAATCACAGAAGACGTAAACATTCCCCTCCCAAGCTTTACTTCGAAACCGGGACATCCCTTTGCAGCAGCGAGCGTCACGCCAATTATGAGGGTGACTCGCGATACCGTTTAAATGCATCGGGCAGCGGAGGCGGCGGCGGCGATCATTGGCGCTCCCGGCTTTGGATTCGCAACATCAAAAACGAGCGAGACCGGGAATCGCGCTGTCTGAAATTACAGCCAGGATACAAGCCACGATTTTTGAATTCTCTCGACGCCTAATGAATACCGGGCCAGGAATAGTTCGCTGTTGCTTTGATAAGAGATTCGTTTTGTGAAAGCGATGTAAGTTTATGATAAATCATTTAGTTTATGATAGATAATGTGTGTCTGTGATACATAATACGAGTTTGATAGATAATGTGAGTTTATGATAGATAATGTGTTTATAATAGATAATGTTTGTTTATGACAGACAATATGTTTTCATGATAATGTTTGTTTATGATAGATAATGTTTCAATATGTTCTTTATGATATGTGTGTGTTGTACAGATGATGTATATACGTATATGTTAATGAGAGTGTGATGTTGGCTAAGATAGACAATATAAATCTGTTTGTGATAGAAAATGCTGGTGACCTTATGACAGTTCCTGTAAGAATATTTAGAATGCATAATGTGTTCATAAAAGATGATATGCATATGTTCACGACACACAATTTCAGTGCGTTTATGATGCAAATGTACTGAAGACTCATAATGTAGCCATGTTTATGAGAGACAGTGTATAAAAGTCAAAGTGTAAGTGGGTTTAAGCAAGACAACGGAAGTATATTTATGACATATAATGTAGATATGTTTGCTGTTGCTTCTTGTCTTTTAGGACTTAATTTTGTTCCTGATGATGGAAAATCCATTTTGATTTTAATGTTTTTGGTGTATATATGTATTTTCTGTTTCCACTGAGACATATAATGATGGTTAAAACATAATCTTATGATTATTAATGCTACAAAAGTCTGGATGAGTTTTTTAAAGCATGTAAATAACGACGGTATAAAGATATAAAGAGGTAACAATACAATGAAAAGGACAACAGAAAGTCAAAAATCATGATCTAGAATCAAGAAAAATCAAAATATGTAGAAGCCGTGAATGCTCTTAATCAAATTGTTTATAAAGAGGAAAATGATAACATTCAGTACGCCTGACAATGATGGCGACTCCGCGCTAATGCGAAAGAAAGAAAAGAAAAAGAAAAAAAATGGTCAGATGTAACTGGTTGTTAGGTGTTTTGAAGAATCTGTTGGACGCATATAAATATGTAATCAGTGGGACGAATTTAAACGAATTCAAACCACATGCAAGGTTCTACATCTACTAAATGTAAGAGAAATACATATTTACGTACACACACACACACACACACATATAAATAGCCAAACTTGCCTATTGCGGTCTCTCAAGAGACTGACCAAATGAGTGCACTAGAGACAGGTGAGGTGACTACTACAGAGAATAAATATGTTTGAGAAAAATCCGAAGGACCGACTAAAAGTGGCCCCTATGGCCAGGTGGCTGCAATGGAAGGTGTAATACAGTTTTGTGTGTGTGTGTGTGTGTGTGTGTGTGTGTGTGTGTGTGTGTGTGTGTGTGTGTGTGTGTGTGTGTGTGTGTGCATACATATACATATATGTACATATACATTATATATATATATATATATATATATATTATATATATATATATGGATATATGTGTATGTATGTATAAATATACATATATACACATATATACATACATATATATATATATATATATATTATATATATGTATGTGTGTGTGTGTGTGTGTGTGTGTGTGTGTGTGTGTGTGTGTGTGTGTGTGTGTGTGTGTGTGTGTGTGTGTGTATTTATATGTATGTATTTATATATATAATGTACTCTCTCTCTCTCTCTCTCTCTCTGTATGTATATACATGTATGTAAATATATGTGTGTGTGTGTGTGACTAGGTCTGAGAAGCGAGGGTATGATACCATCGCGGAATATGTAAACAGCATTTTTTATTATAAATATTCATACTTTTGACGATTTCCAAGAAGAAAATAATGGTTCTTATACTAAACTTGTTCCGTATTTTCATACAAAATTAGTTACATTATCATATCTTTGTTGGCTATATTTTGAACATCTATAAGCCAATATTCAGATAGCATAAAATTGGAGACATTAAGAAAAAATCTCCTTCTGACCCATCAGTAGGTCACATTACAAAATAAAATGAAAATGGTCAGAGTAAAACATCAAAAACATTATCAATGATAATAAAACAGTGATGAAATGATAACACTGATACCAATAATGATATTAATGACGATGATAATGACAAAATGAAAATTAATGATGATAATATAATGATGATGATGATTATGATGATAAAAATGATAGTGATTATAATATAACAATAATAATATGGCGACACTCAAAAGGATTATGAAAATAAGTAACAGTCATTAACGTCAGTTTTACTTCATCCAAAAGAGTGCCAGGAAATATCAAATAGGTAATTGGCAGTAAAGGAAAAATAAAGACGAAAGAAAAAGACTCACCTGGACATAGCTTAATAACCGAATGACTCCGATATTGGCTTAAATACGTGATATTGGTACTTCCAGTAAACCAGAGAATATTTCCCTCGTTATCCATTTGTCACGAGAGTTATGCCAAGTTCGCCCCCACGTTGCGCTGCTCCAATCTCAGCCCTGTGGCATTAACCCCCTCTCTCTCGTACCCCAATACCCTCCCCTAGCCCTGCTCTCTCCTCCTTCCTCCCTCACCTATCCTTCCCCTCTCCCCTACTCTCTTCTCCATCCCTACCCCTTTGTCCCGCCCCTCCCTCCCCATATCCCTGTCCTTATGCATCTCTCCTCCTTCCCCTCTTCCTTTCCATCCCCGTCCCCTTCTCCTCCCCTCTTTCCCCCTCCCTTTACCCTTACTCTTCCCCTTCCCCTGCCCACCAGCGTTTCAATATGTAGGCTCTTGCATGATGAAATATGACCACTAATTGAAGCAGGATGTTCCTTCTCATTTGCATGAGGAATCGATTGCGTTAATGTGCATGTTTGTGGTGGGGGGGGGGGGGGTAGGTAAGGATGGAAGGAGGAAGGAGAAGGGAGAAGGAGGGGAGAAGAGGGGAGAAAGGGGGAGAAGGCGGAAGGAGGGGGAAGGAGGGGAGAAAGGGTGTAGAGGAGAGGAGATGGAGAAGGTGAAGAATGTGATGGGGAAAGAAGGGGAGAAGGGATCGGAAGGGATGGGAGTAGGGAACAGGAAGGAGGAAAAGGAGGAATGAGGAGAGATTAAGGGGATGGAAGTCGGTAAGGAGGGGGGGGGGGCGGTAAAAGGAAGACAAGACTTACGTCGAAAGAGTCTCGTCTAACATGCACTCACTATAAATATTTTTTATTTTTTTTTTTCTTATCTTTTCATATCTTCCCTTTTCTTCGATTAACAAATAAAAAAAAAACTCTTTTACACAACTGAATAAACACAAATAATGCTTCGAACACCCATACCGCACACAACCCTAGTCCTTATCCACACCCAAAATAACAAACCAATCAAACCCAACAAAGCCAGCCAATAGATAGAAAGGACCCCCCCCCCCGAGAGCCATCCTTCTCCCCAAACGCATAACCGCGTTTAAGATCCTTGAGAACCCATCGCGCCGAAGGGAATGGAGGCCGGACATCTCAATCCTTTGAACGCGACAGACATTTGCATCCCACGCCCATCCATATTCCTTATAAAATCACTCGGCCGACGGATAGATGGATAGACTTACAGGCGGACAGGGTGGATGGGTGGACGGCCGTGTAATCGAGCAGTGGGGCAGGGCGTCGCTATTGATCCCGTGATATCAAGGAAGGCTCGAGTTCCTTTGTGAATTATGCGGACACCGATTAGACGCCGGAAGCGTTCTGTTGTCCACTTGAGATTATTTTATTTTTTCTATCACTTTTTTTTTTTTTTCTTCTTTTTTTTTTTTTTTTTTTTTTTTTTTTTACTTTTTTCTGTAAGTACATATTAACAGTAGTAGTCCTTTGGGAATGAATGTTGATTCGTTTTTAATGCTTTTGCTGATATTGTCGTTATTTCTGATAGTCTTTGATATTCTTTTGCGTATAAACATGATAAGATTTTTCATAGTCAAAATGCGAATATCTGGTCGATGCATTCTTCTGATGGTCTAGATTTCTTTCGAATGAGCTTGGCTATACATCCGGTACAGTGCGTGTTATTAGCCGTCGTGTGATGCAAACGATTCATATCAAGCGCAGAATAAACATTCCCATTTTTTGAAACCAGCCATCGCATCACTCATTCCCAATCCTTGAAACATCAGCTATTGTATCACAAGCATATCTAAGTGCCTACACCGAGGGAAACAAAGGTCAGCCAATCCCTAAACACTGGCCAATCCCTCAGCCCTGCTCAGTTCTTTAGCAATGTCTAATCCCTCAGCCCTGGCCAATTCTTTAGCACTGGCCAATCCCTCAGCCCTGCTCAGTTCTTTAGCAATGTCTAATCCCTCAGCCCTGGCCAATTCTTTAGCACTGGCCAATCCCTCAGGCCAAGCCATTCCCCCGGTGGCCATAACAACCCCGCGCCACAGTAACGTCCGCAGTAGCCATAACCATGCTTCCGCGATCATTACCATCAAGAGGGTCATCACGAACGGTCATGTCACTCTCCCCGGGCGGCACCGACTGCTCACATTCATCTCGGGGAAAAAGAATGACGTGACTTGATCCTCCGAGTCGCTTCTCTTGCCTTCTGCTCCGTCTTCAGGAACACCGACACAATTCCTCTTTTAATGGTCGTTGTCGCTATAACCGTCTCATTTGCTTTCTTCCGAGTAATCGCTGGTTCTAATACCGCCCATTAACTTCTCCCTAGTCGCGTGTGAGCTGTTGAAAGCGTATCAGCTTTGTTGTTATTATCATAAGCACCTCTATAACCACCTGGCCTCGCAGTGTTGTAGCTTAGATAATCGTTAACAGAAGCAGAGGCGCTTGTTTGAGGGCCAGCCTCTTCTTCCACACTAAAGGCCCTTCGGTTTATACAAGCCAGAGCTCTCGTTGTGTCGCTGGATATGATACATTTTCTGGCGTATTTTTACTTCTCTTTACGGTTAAGTTTTTGTGCTGTTTATTGTTTTCAGCGACAAAGTTTGCGCACAAAACTGGTGCTTTTACGACTCGGTTTGTTGCGTGTGCACTAGTTTTATCAAATCATGTTTTGTATTTCGCAAGGTCGACTGCTGCAAGCTATATTTCAGCATGAAATAAAACACTCACAGACGCATACACGCACAAAATGCACACAATTCCTCTCTCTCTCTCTCTCACACACACACACACACACACACACACACACACACACACACGCACACACACACACACACACACACACGCACACACCCAACACCCTTAAACACAGCACTATCAGACACACGGAGACCCGCACCCGCACACCTCCAGCAAGAGATTAGCATAAACCGCTTTCGTACCCACACGCGCGCACACACAACCCAACACCCGCCGTCCATCCTTATCCATCTCATCGGCGAGGGTGATGGTGACAGCCGGGAGCTTCTCACTATCGCCATCACAACACCAGATTTTAATTTCTCTCTCCAGCTGCGTCGCTAAGCAGTTTATTTTGCCTGAGAGCCGGAGGGGGAGGGGGGAGGAGGACGGGAGGGGGGGAGGTTAGGAGAGTGGAAGGAGGAGGAAAGGAGAGGATGGAAGAGCAGAAAGGGAGGAGGGAGGATGGGAGGGGAGGTTAGGAGAGTTGAAGGAGGAGGGAGGATGGGAGGGTAGGTTAGAGTTGAAGGAGGGGGGAAGGAGAGGAGGATGGAGGAGGGAGGATGGGAGGGTAGGTTAGGAGGGCGGAAAGAGGAGGGAAAGAGAGGAGAAAGGAGGAGGGGACAGGTAAGAGGGAAGAAGGAGGAAAGAAAGAGAAAAGGGAGGGAGGAGGAAGTGAGGGAGATGAAAGGGGAGAAAGAAAGAAAGAAGGAAATTAATAATAGAGTGAAGGCGAAAAATGCACAGAGAAATGAAAGAGTAAAATAGTAATAACTATACACACATAATATATACACAGACAATATATATATATATATATATATATAATATATATATATATATATATATATATAACCCTCCAGGGGGCGATAAAGGTGAAGGCGGAGGCAATAAGAACTTAGCCGGTGAATTAATTAACGATTTTATCCCCGCTTTTCTACCCGTAAAACCTCGGCTCGGTTTTGGCAGCGGCGTCGAGTCGGACCCAAGCGAGAGCCGAAGCGGAGGAGCCGAGTCTACAACGCAACCTTCGGTAATTGGGATCGGATAAAACCTTCATCGGTGTCTGTCTACTTCTTGATTCATTTTCAGATTGAGAAGCAAAATAAAACAGATACAGTAGGTCGCAGCAAGAGAATATCCATTGTGCCAAATGGAATTAAAACTAAATCTTTAATCTTTAAGTTGGTGTTCATTTAAATATTGTTTGTTAGTTTTTTATTTCAGGTAAAGATTTATTCATTTTCATAACATTTCTAAGATTTCGTGATATATATATATATATATATATATTATAATATATATTATATATATATATTTTATATATATATATATATATATATTTATAATATATAACATATATACATATATGTACACATGTATAAATATATGTGTATATCTATCTATATATGTGTGTGTGTGTTTGTGTTTATATATAAATATATATGAATATCTAAAAATAATAATAATGAGAGAGCGAAAGAAAAAGAAAAACGCCAACAAACGAATAAACAATAAATAGCCATATTAACAAAGGCTATTACTCCATTTTCATTATCCGTTTTTTCCCCCCGAAACCTCCGTAATTTCCGCCGGTGAAGAGAGGGGGCAAGAGAGAGAGAGAGAGAGAAGGTGAAGAGCGGGGGCAAGAGAATGCTCTGTGTAATGAACTACATAATCGCGTCGTTTGGATCTATTATCCTCGCTTTTTCCCTTCCTTTTCCGGTGATGGATGATGATGATGAAATGATTGATGGTGAATGAGGCTAATGATGAAGATCGTTCGTTTGATCGTTGTGGTAATGATGAGGTTATTTGGGTATTATGAAGTGGAGGGAGGGGAGGGGAGGGGAGGGGAGAGGGGAGGGAGGGGTGGGAGGGGGGGGTGGGGAGGGGAGGGAAGGGAAGGGAAGGGAAGGGGAGGGGAGGGAGGGCAAGGGGGAG
>NW_020868314.1:122096-124596 GCF_003789085.1 Penaeus vannamei
TTTGAGGGAGGCGGGATGAAGGGGAAAAGAAAGGGAAGCTGAGGGAGAGGGATGGAAATGGTGGTGAACATGGTGTGGGAGAGGAAGGAGAGCCGAGAAAAAAGGGTATGAGGGGGAAGAGTGAAATGGGGAGGCGGGGGAGAGAGAGAAAGAGGGGGAGGGAGAGGGAGAGGGGAAAGGGGAAAAGGGGAAACGAGGGACAAAGATGAAGAGTGAAAAGAAGATGAAGGGGCGTGTAGAGAGGGAGGGAAGGGGATCAGTGAATAGAGATGAATGGAACTGTTAAAGGTAGAGGAGGAGGAGAGGAATGGTGGAGTGAGGGAGGAGGAGAGAGGAATGGTGGAGTGAGGGAGGGGGAGGAGAGAAATGGTGGAGTGAAGGATGATAGGGTGTAGAGGGAGTTCGAGAAAAGTGAGGAGGGGGAATGGGAAGAGTTAGAGGCTTGAGAAAATAAAGAGAGAAACTAAGAAAAAAGGAGAGGGAGAGAGTGCTCAAGAAAAAAAAAGTAAAAATAAAGGCATAGTTCTCCACTCGCTCCCTCCCCCATTTCCCTCCTTCGTTGAAGAACAAATAAATAAGATAAAATAAAAAATAAAATACAAAAAAAAAACAGAAAAAAATCGAAATGACAGAAACGAAAAAAAAATCTACGAGAATGATAAAACGAGTTTTTTTTTTTTTTTTTTTTTTTTTTTGCTTTCAGTAAGAATTCCAAGCAAAGGGAGGACCAGAGTCGAGTGAGTAACAAAAGCACATCAGCTTAAGTGGGAGAGAAATCAGTGCTTTTCGGGGAATTTTCTTGTCTGACTTTACGTATTCATGAGTGTGTAGTAAGTAAGTGGGAAGTAAGGGTTGGGTTGGGGTTCAGGAGGCTAGGAGGAGAGAGAGAGAGAGAGAGAGAGAGAGAGAGAGATGATGAGAGAGAGAGACGAGAGAGAGAGAGAGCGAGAGAGAGAGAGAAGAGAGAGAGAGAGAGAGAGAGAGAGAGAGAGAGAGAGAGAGCGAGCGAGACGAGATAGCGAGAGCGAGAGAGAGAGCGAGGAGAGAGAGCGAGTAAATAGACGATAAATAGATAGATGGACAGATAGACAGATAGAGACGGACAAAGAGAGAGAAAGAGAGAAAGAGAAAGAGTGAGGACGAGAGGCAGAAAAATCGGCCAGGCTGAAAGCCCCATCGCGACCTCTTCTCGCAGCGACCGAAAAACAAGATTTAATAAAAAATCGATGGATTTTTTTTTTCCTCAGCAGTGTCCACTTTGAAAAATGGCCATCGGATTCAATATCTTGAACATCAATACGACGGAAGAATTGATTTCAATTCAGAGTCTTAGGATTCAAGACTTTTATCTTCTTTTATCTTCTCCTTGACAACAAATATCTAAGTAAAGGGACCATTAATGTCACTAAAAAAGACTAATTTGACAGGCTGATTTTTTCAAAAACATAGGTTATATTTTCATTCATGGGAATATTTAGTGTGTAGTATGATGATAACACTTCATATATTTATTTCTATAATTGTTTGACGATCCTCCATTATTCAGTAATATTTTTCTTAAGAAATGGAAGGACTGGAAATGATGATTTTGAAACATTTTGAAACACTGAAATTAGCAAATTATAACGACTAAAGTCTATCATTATCTTTATATATATATATATATATATATATATATATATATATATATATATATAGAAATGTCAAGTGAAGTAGTTGTATGGCCAGCGTATATTCTATTTATTTCTCAGTCAGGCAGTTGCTCAATCAGTCCAACAAATAAAGCAGTCTTAATTATCTAATCTATCAGTGAACATATATTAATCCCTAGATATTATGTATTCATATAATTAATTTCCTCTGCTTTCTCCAGATAAACGGCCGATTTATTAAAATTGTACCAGGCCCGACCTAATAGACTTTCATTGCACAGACATGCACATACACAGAAATAAATGCATGTCTATCAGTCTAGACATGCATATCTCTCGTGCAGATAGAGAAATAAATATATATATATTTGACAGATCGATAGATATACATTTATTTCTGTGTATATAGGTCTGTTTATACGAATATTTATTGGGTCGGGCCTGGCACAATTAAAAAATAATAATAAAAACGGCCGAAAGGTTATACACATACAGATATATGCAAAACACCAGAACCATCGAATAGGGGGGGTCGAATACCAGGGGGGGGGGCAACTGAAACACCCTCTCATATCCCTCTTTCGTGTAATAATAATCACAATAATATAATCAAAATAATAATAGCGACAACAAAATACCAATCGGTAGCCATCTCCCCACCCGCCTTATTCCCTCCTTCCTCTTCCCCGTTCTCCTTGCTCTCCCCCTTCTTCCTTTCCCTTTCCCTTTGGGCGACGAATCCCGGTCGTGGGTGTCGTCGGGTGTCTGCTGAGGAGCGGATAGACAGTAAAAATGAGTGCATATTATATATATATATATA
Source organism: Penaeus vannamei (assembly GCF_003789085.1). NCBI lineage: Eukaryota > Metazoa > Arthropoda > Malacostraca > Decapoda > Penaeidae > Penaeus > Penaeus vannamei. Next base: position 124,569 of record NW_020868314.1, read on the forward strand.
TATATATATATATATATATATTATATAT
>NW_020868314.1:127096-149596 GCF_003789085.1 Penaeus vannamei
CGTACCATACAAACGAGGAAAAGCAGTAGGAGAGGACATGCGGTAGAGTGGATGAAGGGGTAATGGGGAAAGGATAACAAATTGAAACAGGGCGAGGGGAGGAAAACGGAGGGAGATGCGAGAGGAAATGCGTGCGGGCGCAGTTAGGTGAGGTGAGCTGGGCGAGGGGAGAGGCCAGAGTCACGTGATTAGGTGGTGGGGTCCTATACATTTTTTTTTTTTTTTTTTTAGCTTTCCTTTTCATGAATGATCCTCTTTCTTTATCATTAATGTTGATATTACTACTCCTATCATCATTATCAATACTATTACTACTACTACTACAATTACCAATGCTACTACTGCTATTACTGCTAGTTAAAGCAATAGTAATGACGGTAATACTAATAACAGTAACATTTAGAAGCAATAGCAGTAGTATTGCTATGATTACTATGAGGGCTATTCCTCGGTATCGCCACCACCTCCTAGGGCTAGGCTTAAAGTTTTCTCCGTGGTAGCAGGCGCAATATTTGCATAACTTCGTCTGAACTGCAACCCTGATGAGGCTTCGATCTGCCGTTGAAGTTTATTTTCTTATTTCTTATCATCCTTCTTTCCGTGGCAGATGGTGGATTGATTTCTGTTTTAATTATAATATTTTGACAATTCTTCTTAAATCACGTTTCTTGCAACATTGCATCGTCATCTCCCTAACCTTATTGACTCAAAATTTAAAAATATATATAGTCAATTTCCTGCAATCTGTACTTTTATTTATTTATTTATTTTTTTATTTACGTATTTTTTAACTTGTTTGTTTTTACTGAAGTGACTGATTTCTGAAGTGCGAGCCGGCAATGGCAATCACGATGTAATATTTGTTTATACGATATCCAGAAACGAAATATATGTATAAATAAAGAAAATCCACTTAAAACAGGAAAAAAAATGCTTATGAGATACTGATCTTTTTAATCGGAAATTGCAGCCTCAGAAGTTGCCAAAGGGAAGAGTCTACCTTTATCAATTCCGAAATGTAATATCTTGCCATAAAATCTATCCTTGACAGTTAAATAGGATTAGGAAGCTCATATCGCCTCGAATTTCCATATCAATAACTGGGAATATTGATTATGGAGATCCTTGAACTTAAATTGCAATGGAATAGATTATCAAAACTATTGGCTGGAAAGGTTTATCGGCAGGATATGCATGTATACATATAAGCTGCATCCGCTGTCATTCGCATGCAAATATGCATGTGTAAGATGTATATCCTTGCGTGTATACTGCACACGAACAGTCGCGCGCACGCACACATACACAACACACACATACACATACACACACACACACACACACAATACACATACACCATACATACACACACACACACACACACACACACACACCACACACAGACATCACACACACACACACACACACACACACACACACCAAATTCAAACAATTACACGAACTCATCCTCACCCCCCACCCCCACCCTCCCCCAGACCAGCCCCCCTCAAGGAAAACCGCCCACTCGACCACAAGCATTGACAAAGACCTCGATGCACTAAGACCACCAAGACCTTTGCTCCGCCCCTCCTTCGTCCCCGCCCATAACGACGCGAAATCATGAAAAGTCGCGGCTGCATGACCGGCGCTGGGGACGGATGAGGAGGGAAGGCGGAGGCGACATGCGGGGACACGGTGAGGGGAACGAGAGAATGGAGGGAGGGAGGGAGGTATTGATTGTATTGGTAGTAAGTAAGTAAGTAAGAAGGCATGTAGGTGGTAGATATATAGATAAGCAAATAGATAAAATATTGAATGAGAGAGAAAGAGAGAGAGAGGAGAGAGAGAGAGAGAGAGAGAGAGAGAGAGAGAGAGAGAGAGAGAGAGAGAGAGAGAGAGAGAGAGAGAGAGAGAGAGAGAGAGAGAGAGAGAGAGAGAGTCAAAATCAAAGTCAAACACTAAACTTTTTATTCAAATTGAACTCAACATTTTCGTGATATCTGAAGACCAATCCAAAGAAACACAAACATCTCTCTCTCTCTCTCTCTCACACACACAACACCACACACACACAACACACACACAACACACACACACACACCACACACACACACACACACACACAAACACACACACACACACACACACACACACACACACACACACACACACACACACACACACGATTTACAAACATGTGTATCAACAACTTCGAATCTACCAATCGTAAACTCCCCAAGATTCCTACTACAAAGCACAAAGAACATAAAGGTTAAAGTTGGGGATTAGGAGACCACGGGGTTGTGAAGTTGTTGGGTTGTGGAGGGGGGGGGGGAGCTGTGAGGACGTTGGTATTGGGTGGGATAATTGTGGATTGGGGGTTTCTTGAGTAGGAAGGATTGTGGAAAGTGTGGGTTCTTCGTTACCAGGATTAGGGGATTAGGGATTGGGGGGGGGGGGCTGCACGATGGGAAGGATCATGGCATTGTGGGAAATGTAAGGTTCTTAAGGACCGTTCGAATTGTGGGGTTCTTGGGTTCTTAAGAATGGCAAGGTCCTTCCTCGTAAGGATTATGAAATCGTGGGAAATGTCAGGTTCCCGGACCGTAAGAATTGTGGTTCTTGGACCTTACGGATTCTGGGGATTCTCGAGCCATAAAGGATTGTGGGGAAAACATAAGGTTTCTTAGGACCGTAAAGAATCGCGGGGTTCTAGAATCGCACGTATTGTGGGGCCGCGGGAATTGTGGGGTCGGCTCGCTCCGCGAAGCTCTATATGCAGTTGCCGTCCCCAGGTAGCAGCGGGGGGCGCATACAGCCAATCATAATGATCACGACCTCACTCGCAGCGAAGGTCCAATCCATCGCCGTCAGATCCCGATAGAAGCGAATCGTCCTCCAGCTGACTCCTTTCCTTTTCGTCTTTTGTTTATCGTGTATCTGTCCCTTTTTTCCCTATGTCGATAAAGGCGAAAATGATTTTTTCCCTCCAGCGTTATCGTTTTATTGAATCCGTACTGCGCTTATTTATCTATTTATTCACTAAAATGTATTTTTACGTTTTCTAATTCCTTTTTTTCTTTTTCTTTTTTTATTCTTTTTAGGATTGTTGTCGTTTTGTCGCTTCCCTCCCTTAGCAATTTCACGACAGTCCATTAACATTTACGATTATTTATTCCTCTGTTTTAGGGTAGAGGGGGAAGGGGAAGAGAAGAAGGGAAGGGGAGGGAAGAAAGAAAAGGAAGGGAAGAGAAGAAGAGGAAGGGGAAGAGGAGAGGAGAATGGGGAGGAAGGAAAGGAAAGGGAAGTGATGAGAGAGGAAAATGAAGTGGATGAAGGAAAGAGGGGAGGAGAATGAAGTGAATGAGGGAAGGAGGCGAGGAGAATGAAGTGAATGAGGGAAGGAAGGGAGGGGAATGAGGTGAATGAAGGAAGGAGAGGAGAATGAAGTGAATGAGGGAAGGAGGAGAGGAGAATGAAGTGATTGAGGGAAGGAAGGGAGGGAATGAGGTGGAGGAAGGAAGGAGGAGAGGAGAATGAAGTGAATAAGGAAAGGGGGAGAAGAAAATGAGGTGAATGAGGAAGGAGAGGAGAATGAAGTGAATGAGGGTAAGGGAATGAAATAAATGAAATGAAGGAGGGAGAGAGAACCGGGGAAAGAGGGAGCTTCAGAAGAGAAGGAACACCAAACAACTAAAGAGCAAGAATGGGAATAATAGTGAGGATAAATAAGGCAAATGGAAGAAGGAAGTGGAGAAGGAACACCACGTAGTTAATGAAAAACAAAAAGAATGAAAAGAAAAACCGATGAAATAAGAAACAAAAGAAAGTGAGAAAGAAAAGAAATGATAAAAAAACGAAAGAAAAAACAAAAACAAAAAACAACTACAAACACAAACAAAGCAACGTAAAAAAAGGTCCTCAGCCTGAGTATCTTTCTAGAAATTTCCTCCTCCTTGCATTCGTTTGTTATTTCTAGTTATTTTGTTATTTTGCTAATTTATTAATCTTATTATTATCTGTTATTTTTTATCATTTGTTATTTTTTACTATCATTTGTTATCTTATTATTATTATTATTTGTTATTTCATTATTCTAGTTATTTTGCTATTTTGTTATTCTAGTTATTTTGCTATTTTGTTATTCTAGTTATTTTGCTATTTTGTTATTCTAGTTATTTTGTTATTCTAGTTATTTTGCTATTTTGTTATTCTAGTTATTTTGTTATTTCTCTTTCCTTTTCCTTGCATTCGTTTTGTTCCTAGTTCTCCGCATTGAAACGAAACTACTTATGCATATTCATGTTCTGCAATCGGCCATTTCCCTTTTTCTTTCGCTCTATGCAAGAAACACTCCGTAAATGTTGCAAATTATCATCATGTTGCATTGTAAAATCTCAAATTCGTCTGTCTGTCTGTTTATCTATGTGTCATCATATCTATCAATGTACCTATATGTATCTATGTGTCTATCTAATTGTCTATTTATTTATCTGTCTATCTATGCGTCTATCTGTCTATCTGTGTATCTTTCTGTTTATATGCTCGTATTGTATGTATCAAATGTATTGCATGTGTTGTATGTTTTGTACGCCGTGTATGCGGTGTATGTATTGTATGCACCTAATTACGTATGTATGTAGCTAGCTATCTATCTATCCATCTATATCTGTTTAACTCTCACTCTCTCTCTCTCTTTCTATTTTGTGTGTATATATATATATATATATATATATATATATATATATATATATATATATATATATATCCTACTCTAATTCACTAATCCTATCCATCCTCGTACCCGCCCCCAATCCGCCTACCCTCCCACGCCCCCACCCCATCCAATCCACCAATCCTGCCCCCCCCCCACCCCAACCCACCAGCTCCCCTCCCTCCCCCCCCCCTCCAACTAAGGAACACTGAAAGCAAGCGAGGTTCGGAAAGTAATTAAGTGACAGAGGCAGTGTGCCTTGTTTTGAAGTTCAGTTATGTTGCACGATTGACTGCGAAAGGGGGGGAGGAGGGGGAGGAGGGGGTTGGGAAAGGGGGGGGGGATCGGGGGCTTTATAAGCTCGATCATCCGAGAATCGTCAATAATAACGGTTTAGTCCTTTCTTGGAGATCTGGGAAGTGTCATGTATTCAAAAGAAAATTTAAGAAAAGGAAAAAGAAAACAAAAGGAAAAAACAGAAAAGAAAAAAGAAGGAGGTGGAGAAAATAGAAAGATAAATAAAAAAAATCTAGCACTTTCCTTAGCAGGGTTGGTCAGATGAAGAGGGTGGTGGTGGGGGGGGGGAGAGCTTTTGCCTGTCGGGGAATAGTTCAGAAAGCTGGACACAGACCTTGCTTATTCAAATATACGAGAAAATGAAAAGCTACATACATCTACTTTTTTTTATTATTTTTAGTAAAATTTTAGTATTTTTTCAGGCCTATGCTCCCAAAATACGAATTAAGATGACCCATAGACTATAAAAATCAGCATAAATGACACCAAAATTTAAAAAATGCAAATGAATCTGTTATATTCTGCCTTTAAGCTTCCGTTAACAGTATTTGAGAGACCAGAGGAGTTGCAAATGGAGACATGTCAAAGAGATATGACGTCACATGTTAGGGACGTGATGCAAGAACGACGCAGATCATTGCAAGAGAGAAATGTATTTAATTCACTGTTTATGCTTTGTTGATCTTTCATTTGCTTCATGCACTATTCGGTAGGGTCGACACTGAGGAGGAGTGATATTCGGGATGGATAGATAGATTAGATAGATAAGGTAGGTAAGTAGAAAGATATGTAGGTAAGTAGGGAGGTAGATATAGATAGATAGATAGATAGATAGATAGACGGATAGACAGACAGATAGATAGATAGATAGATAGATAGATAGACAGACAGATAGATAGATAGATAGACAGACAGATAAATAGATAGGTAGATAGACAGATAGGTAGTTAGATAGGTAGATGGGTAAATGGGTAGATAAGTAGACTGATAGACAGATAGACAAATAGATAAAGAGACAGATAGGCAAATAGAGAAAATAATGATAGGCATACATAGATCGGCAATTAGATAGAGAGAACAAAATATAAACAGACATATGCAGAGATAAATCAAATAGATGAATTCTTAGATAAAAACAAAACAAACAACAAAACAAACAAAAACAGCGAGTAATAATTGTTATTATGAGGCAAATGTTGCAATCAAAGTAATTTTCTTTAGCGTGTCAGTCTCTTCAACTCTGATGTCAAATACACAAACACTGAAAAAATACTTGCATGAATATTGATAATCATTTATTTATCAGAATAAGAATGGGAGATATACTGATTTACATTTGCAATCTGTTATATATTTTATATAAAGGATATATTTACATTTATAAAACATTTACGAATCTCTATGCGGAATGGCTAATAATTTAAAAAAAAGAGGTTAAGATGATATAAGGGACAAGGAAGATGGAAAAGGAGGAAGGCACGAGATAAAAAGAAGAAAATGAAGAAATAAAACGATAAGGAAAAGAAAATGAGGAAATAAAGTGAAATAAACACAAAAATTAAAAAACACACACACACTTCTGTATATCTATATCTATCTATCTGTCTATCTACAAATTAATGATACGATAGATAATGACATAGATCCTTCTCTTTCCAGAACAGCATCGAAAAAAAGTAAGAGAGAGATAGAGAGAAGAAAAAGAAAACACGAGAAGAAAAAAGAAAGACGGACGAAGAGATAAGCCAAGAACCAGGGTGCGGGGGGGGGGGGTGTAAAAGAAAACAAAAAAAACAAACAAACTTAGAGGATGTGCAAAAGACAAGTTCCCGTCGCGACTTGAAATCCTAAAAAAAAAAAGTTTAACGACGCAATTAAACTTTGTGGCGATTGAACGATACTCGATTATCATTTAAAAAATAAATAATAAAAAAATAAAAAAAAAACGCGGATTTGTTCTGATTTGATAACTTTCACTCAGCGGTATAAGTAGATAAGTGTGGGCGTAGGAGGGAGATGGGCGGAGGGGGGGGGGCTAGGAGGGGGAGGAAGGGGTAGGGGTGGGAGTACGGACGAGGATGGGCGTGGGCTGCTTCGCGAGGGAGTGTAGGGTGGGGATGGGCGTGGAAGGAGGGAATGGGCGTTGAGGGGAGGTGTGGTTGTTTATTTGCGTAGAGATAAGCGTGAGAATGTAGGGTGGGGTGGGCGCGGGGTGTGGGGATGAACGTGGGGGCGTGGAAATGGGCGTGGTGATGCGTGGCGTAGGAACGAGAGGCTGAGATGGGCGTGGGGGGGGGGGGGGGCTTTGCGTAGGAGGTGGGGACGGGCGTAAGAGTGAGGGCTAGGGATGGACGACAGGGGTGGAGATGGGCGTGGGGTGGAGATGGCGTGGGGGGTGGGATGGGCGTGGGGTGGGGATGGGCGTGGGGGGTGGGGAGGGCGTGGGAATGGCGTGAGTCATGAGGTGGAGGGAGGGGTGGGGGAGGTGGGACGTGGGGGAGGTGTGGGAGGGTAGGGGAGGTGGAGGTTGGGGGAGGGGTATGGGAGGTGGTAAATAAGAGCTTGATTAAGTCTGTGTTTTGAATATTGAGTGGATGGCGGTTTTCGTGTTGCTCAGAAGATGGGAGAGATTTTTCTAACTTGCGTTTTACTATTTTTTCTTATCTTGTCTTCTTGGTTTCATTTTCATTCACTTTTTCTTCCTCGTACTTTCTTATCTGTCTATTTCTAGTCTTATCTTTCTATCAATTTCCTTCATTTCTTCCTTTTTTTGTCTCTTCTTTATGAATTTTCTTTATTTTTCCTTTTTTCTCTTCTTTGCGTTTCCTCCTCTTAATTTTTTTTTTCTTTGCGTTTCTTTATCTCATTCTCTTCCTCTTTTTCTCTCTCCTTCATTTATCTCCCTCTCTCTTCCTTTCCCTCCGATTCTCTTCTCATTTTCTCCCCCTCCTCCATATCATACTTTTATCTTTCTCTCCTTTGCTCTCTCTCTCTCCTCTCTATCTATCTCTATCTATCTCTATATATCTCTATCTCTCTCTCTACTATCTCCATCGCTATCACTCTCATTCTCTCTTTCTCCTCTCCTCTCTCTTTATCTCTATCTCTCTCATTCTTTTTTCTCTTCTCTTGTATATCTCTATCTCTATCTCTCTCTACTATCTCCATCGCTATCTCTCTCCTCTCTCTTCTCTCTCTCTATCTTATCTTTATCTCTATCTTCTATCTCCTATCTATCTTTATCTCTATCTCTATTTCTATCATTTTTCTCCTTCTCTCCCTGACTTCACTATATCATTTGATTACCTTCTTTGTGTATTTCCTTTTAGAGATTCAGACCATCTCTGTGTAATACATTTTCTGCCACATGATGTATAGCGGCCATTCATACTGATAAACAGCGATATTTTAGTGGGTCACGCCATAAGCATTGCAAACAGCATTAGGAAATAGACAAATATATCTATCACGGTATGATGGATGGAATGAGGATGCGGCAATTTTTAACATATAATTGTTTTCGGTCGGTAAAAGTTTGGCAGGATTTTGGCGTGGGTTTGGTGATTTGTGGTTTGTGGTTTGAGGGGGCGAGTTTGTTTGTTTGTTTGTGTGTTTGTTTGTTTGTTTGTTTGTTTGTGTGAGGATGTAGGGGTGGGGTGCGTTGGTAGATGTGTGTGTGTTAGTGCGTGTCGGTGTGTTATGAATGGCTGTGTATTTGTGTGTATTGGTGTGTTTATGCGCATTGTGTAAATAAGTGATTACACGTATAAAACTTGTATGTAAGTGTACATGAGTAATTTCTAAGTGAAATTGCTGTAATCTATTAATATCGAAAAGTGTATTAACGGTTATGTGAAATATCTCCCAGGAAGAAAAATATAAATTGGCAAGTGAAATTTATCAAAATTACGATAATCTTACTGAAACTTATCAGTAATAACGTTTTATGACTTATATAACCTATAGTATTATTCTAATTTAAGAGATAACAGGGGGATGACTGTAATTTTTTTTAGAGCATGCATGCACTCATTCCATAGTCATTTTTGTATTATCCTTCAAGCAGAAAATAGAAATAGCTCATTTTAAAATAGCAGCTTGACTTCTTCCGCTTAAAAAAAAAAACGCATTTCTTTAAAATTAGTTCAACGAAGCGTATCAACTATGATATGACTTTCTTCTTCTTCTCTCAGGGCGTCGTTTTAGATTAGGCCTAATGCAAATTGCTCCAAATGTTTTCAAAGTTCACCTGCAAGCACTGCATTAGGGCAATTTGTCAAAAAGTCTTAGGCGATGGAAATGCCCAGATTATTGGTTTCCACAGCAATTTAACTTTGAGTGAGAACTTGGGTGAATTAGATGAAATGAATAGTGATTCGTGCATTTCCTAATCCGGTAATTAGAAGTTCAGCCTTAGGAAGCCGTAGGTATTTAATTTGTACGCACATGTGGAAACAGACATACTAGCATTTATGAATGTAGACGCTAAAGGCAGCTATTTGCACATGAATTCATTCTCTCTCTCCTTCTATTCTCTTTATCTCTCACTGTCTTTCTTCCTCTCTCTCTCTCTTCCCCTTCCTTTTTCTTCGTTCTGTCTCTTGTGTGAAACCTGCTGTCTTATGTATGTATGTGTGTATGTGGATTTAAGTATATAATATGTGTATTTATGTGTGTGTGTGTTGTGTGTGTGTGTGTGTGTGTGTGTGTGTGTGTGTGTGTGTGTGGTGTGTGTGTGTGTGTGTGTGTGTGTGTGGTGCGTGCGTGCGTGCGTGCGTGCGTGCGTGCGTGCGTGCGTGCGTGCGTGTGTGTGCGTGCGTGCGTGTGAGTCCCAGTAAAAGCAACATAGATAAGTAAATCAAGCAAACCAACCGAAGAATACCAACCTCTTACCCAACACGAAACCAACTTTCCCAAACAAAGCCAAGAAATCACAAAGCAATCCAAAGGCGATTCAACACCAATCAATAAACTTCCTCCTTTTTTTTAAAATGAATAATCCTAATCCTAATCAACTTCTCTTAACCGAAAGAAGTTATTCCCGGCATAAGGAGAAGACGTAATTCACATCTTATTGCGTAAAAGAGGCGGAACATTTTGTGTAATTGCTTACGAGAATACTAACTACTTCGGCCATTTGTTTGTTGAGACGCCTGGTGCTGTTGACAAGGGATTGCGCAAGGGGGGGGGGTGGAGGGGTAGGGGAAAGGGGAGGGGGGCGGAGGAGGGTGGAAGGGGAGAAAGGGGAGGAAGGGGGGGAAAGAGGGAGCGAAAGGGGGGAAGGGAGGGAGGAGGGGAAGGAAGGAAGGGAGAAAGAGGGGGGGGGGGGGGGAGGGAGGGGAGGGAGGGAAGGGGATGAAAGGGGAGAGGAAGGGATGAAGGGAGAAAGGGGGGAAGGAGGGAAGAAAGGGAAGGAGGGGGAGGGGGATAGAGGGAGGACCAAAGAGAGGGGTGGAGAGGAGGGAGAGAAGGAGGGGGAGGGAGAGGGGAAAGAAGAGAGTGAGGGGGGAAGGGGGAGGAGGGAGGGAGAGGGAAAGAAGAGAGCGAGGGGGAGGGGGGAGGAGGGAGAAGGGAGAAGGGGAAAGGGAAGTGGAGGAGGAGGGATAAGAAAAGGAGGAGGAAGAAGAGAAGGAGCACATGAAAATTATAACAATAATAACAACAATGATAAGATTAACAGCAATAATGATAATGAGAATAATAATAACTTCAACTTTCGTATATGTAACAAAAATTAATATCTTATATTAAAAGACATTTTTTTCTCTCGCATTATAAGCGCATTATTCTCTTCTTTATCCTCGTTCACTTCCTATTATGTTTTATCTCTTCCTCCTTCTTCCCTCTAGGCTTTCCTCTTTTCATTTAAGAAAAAAATACATGTTTTTTTCTGCCTTCATATTTTCTTTTTCTTTTTTTCTTTAAGACTTTCTCTAATCTTCAAGGACGATTATCTCTTCCTTCATGCAGTGAATTAATCACGAAAAGTAATTAAGGAATCGAAAGATAAGGCAAGAGAAATGACGTTGTTTTCATTACGTGCTAATTTTTTCCTCTATATTTCAAAACCATTTCCGTATCTCACTTTACATTCTTTCCCTGTTATCTTTCATCCATCTTTCTCGCTGTATATGTCTTTCTTTCCCTTATCCCTTGTAGGCGAATCTCTACCTTATTCTTGTTTCCTATTCTGTTCTTCCTTTCCTCATTTCATAATTATGGTATTCTTCAAACCTTTTCCTTTTCCTCCTCTTCCTACTTTCAGCTACCTTACTGACCACAGTCTCATTATTTTGTTTTTTGTTTTTTTTTCTCTCTCTTCCTCTTCCCTCCGTCTTTACACTTTACCGTTCTTTCTTCCCCTCCTTTTCACTTCCTGTCCCTTCCTCCCTACTCCCTTTATTTTAACTTATACCGCCCTCCAGTAGCCCTTCTTCTAACCCTCCCTCTTGCACTTTCAACTCCCTCAATCTCCATCAGTTTACACTTGCAACATCCTTAATCGACCCTCCCTTCTGACGCATTTTTTCTTCTTCCTTTTTCTCATTCAACAAAGACTTGCAGCCTTAATGACGATCTCCTTTCTATTTTCCCTTTTTCGTCTCTTCCTTCTCTCCCTCCCATTTATGACGTCTTTAAACAGGCCTTCCTTTCAACCCTCCCTTTCTTCACCTAATCCCCCCCCCCCGCCATCATTAATAATCTTCTATTTTCTATCTCTCCTTCTCTTCTTCATTACACACTTATGACACCCTTCAACAACCATCTCTTCTTAAACTCCTCTCCAACCCTGATCTCCCCCCTCCCCCGCCGCTCTCCTCACCCCTCCACCACCCACCCAACACATCCTACCCCTGCCCCCCGTCCATGATTCCCTAACACCCCCCCACCCCTTCTTACCCCTCCAATAATACTCATCTGCCCTCTCTCCAACTCCCCCTCCTCCCCCCCCTCTCCAACACCCCCCCTTCCCCTCTCACTAATCTACCCCCTCTCTAACACCCCCCCTCCCCCTCCCACTAATCTACCCCCAGCCCCCCCCCCCCTTCCCACCCTCTCTCCACACCTAACTTACACCGAGTAGTTAATACAGGCTAGTAAGGCCGGTGACGCTGGCAGTAATATTGGTCCAAAACCCCACAATTGCATTTGCATATGGCATTGTGGCGAAGCTCCCTACGCCAGAGGGTCATTTGAATGTATATAAAGGACGGATCAATAGTGTTGTGGGCTCGCGTGGGTGGGTGGGTGGACGAGCGAAGGGAGGTGGGTGCGTGGGTGGGTGGGTGACGAGCGAAGGGAGGTGGGTGGGTGGGTGGACGAGCGAAGGGAGGTGGGTGGGTGGGTGGAGGAGCGAAGGAGGTGGGTGCGTGGGTGGGCGGGTGGACGAGCGAAGGGAGGTGGGTGCGTGGGTGGGTGGGTGGACGAGCGAAGGAAGGTGGGTGCGTGGGTGGGTGGGTGGACGAGCGAAGGGAGGTGGGTGGGTGGGTGGACGAGCGAAGGGAGGTGGGTGGGTGGTGGAGGAGCGAAGGGAGGTGGAGCGGGTGGACGAGCGAAGGGAGGTGGGTGCGTGGGTGGGTGGGTGACGAGCGAAGGGAGGTGGGTGCGTGGGTGGGTGGACGAGCGAAGGGAGCGAGCGAAGGGAGTGGGTGGGTGGGTGGAGGAGCGAAGGGAGGTGTGGGTGGGTGGACGAGCGAAGGGAGGTGGGTGCGTGGGTGGGTGGGTGACGAGCGTGGGTGCGTGGGTGGAAGAGCTGAGAGGGTGTCGGTGGATGAGTGGAAGGGCTCAGGCTGGTGAGTGGATAGGTGGACGAGACACGAATGGGTGAGTGGGTTAAATTAACGTGGGTAGACGACATAGAAAGAAGGTTGTAATATATATATATATATATATATATATATATATATATATATATATATATATATATATATATATATATATATATATATAAAGATAGTATATGATAAAGGGATTTTCAAGCACGGATGATGGTCCTCACTGCCGGGTCTAAGGTTCAACTGCAGAATGACTTTTTATTTCATGGCATATACATACCCATCTAACAAAGAGACAGACAAACACACATACTCTCGCTTCGACAAACCCAAACAAGTCCATTTTACAGAGATAAACCTGGAGACAAACAGATACAAACACACCCCCGCAGTAATTTAAACTAAATATACACACACGAGCGAATATAAATATGCTGTTTGCTGACACAAACACGTGCTCGAGATTCACATTAGATAAACGTAACTCTGTGAACAAAAGGCTACCGCGCCGTATTGCATAATGCTATGCAATTGCGCTAACCTCAAGCTGAAGTGAAGAGTATTATAAAAGGCTGAAATGCTGAGGACGCAAGAAATGTCACACATAAATAGAGAGAGAGAGAGAGATAGAAACAGACGGAGGTGAAAGAAAAAGAGAGAGGAAAAAAAGAGAATGAGAGAGAGAAAGCAAAGCAGAAAGAGAAAGAGAGAGAGAGAGAGAGAGAGAGAGAGAGAGAGAGAGAGAGAGAGAGAGAGAGAGAAGAGAGAAGAGAGAGAGAGAGAGAGAGAGAGAGAGGAGAGAGAGAGAGAGAGAGAGAGAGAGATAGAGAGAGAGAGAGAGAGAGAGAGAGAAGAGAGAGAGAGAAGAGAGAGAGAAGCAGAGAGAGAGAGAGAGAGAGAGAGAGAGAGGAGAGAGAGGAGAGGAGAGAGAGAGAGAGAGGGAAGAGAGGGAGGGAGAGAGAGGGAAGAGAGAGAAGAGAGGGAGAGAGAGAAGAGAGGCGAGGGAGAGGAGGGAGAGAGAGAGAGAGAGGAGAGAAGAGAGAGAGAAGAGAGAGAGAGAGAGAGAGAGAGAGAGGGAGGGAGAGAGGGAGATAGAATAAAGATAGATAGAGAGAGAGAGAGAGAGAGAATCAGAGTAGATAGATAGATAGAGAGAGAGAGAGAGAGAGAATCAAGTGAAGGCCCGACCCTCAAGGTCACCGTAGATTCCAACTGATGGTGAGAATAGATTTGCTTGGGCATTAACGTAGCAGATTTTTTTTTTTTTTTTTTCAGCCAATATTCATTTTAAAGGTAAACCATCACATATCTTTTATTTCCACCACGCGCTTCGCCACGGCTGCCACAACACGTCATAACAGAGGTTTTGGGGTCACTGTTTCAGCTTTTACCGCGTGACATTAAATTTTCAGTGGGTATTTATCACTTACATAGGGTTTTCAGGCCCAGTACATGACGTAAAATGAATATTGTCGAGCGATTTTTTGCGCGAGTTTGTTGCGTCAAACAAAATCATTTTTTTTTCGATATTTTTGAATGAGGTTACTTTGGCTTTATATTGGAGGAAGATTTAATATTTGTTTTTTTAAGCTTCCACGCTATGATCAGCCTCTAGAGTTATTAAAAAAAATAAATAAATAAAAATAAAAGGGAAAATTACAACTATCTCTAATTTCGTTTACCAAGACAACCCTCAAGATTCTTCCTCCTTCCCCTGCCTTGACGACAGCCTCTGGACGACCTTCTGAAAACGTCTTTAAAATCCGCGACTCCCCCACGCGCAGGAATCATAAGGGCCGCCGGAACAAAGCAAGCCAGCCGTTCGTCTTGAAGAAAACAAAGGAACTACTGAGACATAAGTAACGCCTATAAGAAGAAGAAAAGGAACGGGAGAGAAGGCGCGTGTCTCCCGCCCCGCCTTGCATCTCGGACTCCATTTCGAGGACCAGAAAAGACGTTCAACTCGCCAAAGATACGAATGACATTGCATTAGAAGTGTCCGATTGAAGTTGACTTTGCATGGCTGTAGAGTTGAGGTGACATGACAGCAGAGTAACTGATTATGGGAGTGCCTTCATTGCCTTGGTTGCAGATAACTTGCAGTGGTGTTTGGGGATATTTTCATGGTAAATACAGTCGTGAGTTTGGTTCAGGCTAAAAGGTGGGTGTGTTTATTACGAAAGCGTTTGTGCTTTTGCGTGTTTATGTGAGCGTGTGTACCTGTGTGTGTGTGTGTAAGATAGAGATGATTGGAGTGTCGCACATATATTTGTGTGTGTTGTGTGTGTGTGTGGTGTGTGCGTGTGTGTGCGTTATGTGCGATGTGCGAGAGAAAGCGAGAAGAAAGGGGTGAGAGAGAGAGAGAGAGAGAGAGAGAGAGAGAGAGAGAGAGATGAGAGAGAAGAGAGATGAGAGAGAGAGAGGAGAGAGACGGGAAGTAAAGAAAAGAAAGAGAAGATATGAAATGAAAGAGAAAGAGAAAGAGAAAGAGAATGATAGAGACAGAGAGAGAGAGAGAGAGAGAGACGTCCACCCACCCCAGGAACACTCAACCCTTCCCCGCCGGAGCGCCCCGTCCCCGCGGAGAGCACGGACGCAGCGCCGGCAACCGACCCCCGAGCAAACAATCCGAGGCGACCCGAATCTCCCTTCTAGAATGTCGACGTCTTTCTGCCTCCTCTCCCTAAGCCCTTGCTGGTGTCCTCCGTCGGTCAGGCTCGGGCCCAAGTCTCGGGCCCTCCGTCGGGTCTCGGTCAGCCTCTGTCCGTCGTCAGTCTCGGGCCCAGCGTCGGTCAGTCTGTCCGTCGTCAGGCTCGGGCCTCGTCGGTCGCTACTGGCTATCTATGCAGATCGATTGGTATTCGTCTTTGTTACTTCACGTGGTATTGGATAGGCCATTTGTTTATGAGTCGCTGTCTTTCTAGATGACACACAACATCTATATCAAATATGTATGTAAAAATGTTGCATGTGGTTGTATGATTATATATATTCGTTTATCTGAGTACGTAGTCTACTTCTAATGCTAAGACGCGTGTAGTGGGTGGAGTTTGTGATAAATGTATAAATATTTAGCGATGAGGCAATTCTTTCCAGCCGTCCCATACCACGGACACTCAAGGAACGGCACATCCCTCGTCACTCTCTGGCGTCTGCTGTCTTATTCTGTTCTCTGTCCCGGCCTTTATGCTGTTCGTTTCACTTTGCCAGAAGCTTCCTCGTATTCCTAGATTTTCCTGATGTCGGGAGCTTTGTTTTCGCATCCTATGCCCTCCTCTACTCTCCTGCTTCGGCATTCGAGGCTCTGGGAGATCAAGCGCGCCCTTCGAGCGCCACGCCCGCTGGGAAAGTGCGACGCCTCGGTTCTGTTATCCTTCCTTCCCTGAGCTTTGCCTTCTGCCGCGGTTTTTAATCCTTTTTGTATGCTTCTTTATCATTTAGTTCGTTTTTTTATGCGGTGTGCGGTTCTCCTTTTTGTTTGTTGTTTTTTTAGTGAGGTAATAAATTTCTTTATCTTTTACGGTTTCTTAGTTCTATGTTTTTGTTACCGTTTTTGTTTTCGGCGGTGCCACTACGCTATTACGGTCTTATCCTTCCCACCTCTTCTTGCCACTGTAATGTCAATTGATCACTTGCTTATTATCTTTTTTGAGTCTACATCCTGAATTAAAGTCACTGTCGAATCCTTTACTTGTACTAGGGTGCTCGGCTTCAGTGTGAGGCGACTTACGTACACTCACTGCTACTCCCACATGCTCGTCCAATAGACGCAGAGCTGCGCCTTGTTACTCTGTTCCACTAGCTGATGAATGGGTGAGTCTAAGTACCGATTCTCGAACTTCGGCCTGACTCTGCGCATGTATCCTCCCGTCTTCCCCTCTTACGACGGCCGTTCCATTGAAGACATGCGCAGTTTTATGATGTCCATGGTCCCTGCTTCCTCCGTCCACTTTTTCTCGTTCCTTCCTTCCTTTGCCCGTATCCCTGCTCCCTCGCCGTCCGTGGTCCGTCTGTGGCCGAAGAAAAATTCAGAGACAACCCAAACAGGCGGACAGAGGTCCTGAGAAGCGTTCCTGTTGCAGAGAACGCACCGAAAGCTGGATCTGAAGAAGAAACAAAGACAGAACAAGAAAAAAAGGGGAAAAGGAGGAGGAAAAAATACTAGATAAAAGCACGGGAGAAGATGAAATGGAGAGGAGACAAGGAAGGGGACGTGAAAGCAAGAAGAGAAGCGTTGAAAAGACCATTTAAGATGGATATAACAAAAGTGCATGTCGCGAGGGAATCTTCGGGATAACTGATCCTGATAAGTAATCAAAGGGAAATAAGAAATAAAAACTAAATAAAAAAGGGAAAAGAAGGACGAGGAGAGGGAGAGAGGCAACGAAAGAAGTGGGCTCGGAGGGAGACAAAAGGAACAACCTGATATAATCAAACATACTCGGGCGTCTCCGAATAATTCTTCACATTTGAAAAAAAATAAAAAAAAAATAAAAAAAAAGATTTCCCTTCGCGCGTGGAAGTTGAACGCGAGGACTGTCGAACGCGGGGAGAGGGAGAAGGGAGAGGGGGGGGGAATAGGCGTGGGATGGATGATGGCTATGGTGATGGTAATGGTAATGGTGGATAGTGATGATAAATGGTGATGCGTAATGGTAATGAGTGATAGTGAATGATGATGGTAATGTTGATGATAGTGATGATGGTATTGGTGATATGTAAATGGTGATAGGTTAATGCGATGATGGTAATGGTGATAGTGATGATGTTGGTAATGGTGATGATGATGGTAATGGTGATGATAATGGTAATGAGTGAATGATGTAATGTAATGATAGGTCGATGATAATGGTAATGGTGATGAATAATGGTAAATGGTGAATGATGTACTGGTAATGGTGATGATGTGGTATGATGATTGGTAATATGGTGATGATGATGGTAATGGTGATGATAATGGTAATGTTGAAGTTGATGGAGATGGAGAGGGAGAAAAGAGTGAAAAAAAAGAGAATCAAAAGACAGAAAAAGCGAGAAAGAGAAACTAAAACAAACGCACGAAAAAAAATACAAAATAAACCAATAAATAAATAAAAAGCAACCTTCAAAACAAACGCACGAAAAAAAATAAAAAAAAATAAATAAAAAACAACCTTCAACATCCCGCGCACATCCGGATTTTCTTCGCGAACATCCCCGCGAGAAGCTCACGCGGGGAACCTGAACGAAATCCATCGAATCCATCCAACGGCGGGAATAATACTCTGATTCGGTGTTTGCAGCGCCTAATAGATAAAAGGGCCGTGCCAGCGAGCGAATCAAGGGGCGTCGAGACTGGTTTGAAGAATCCCTGTAAATCGGCGAAATAATGGGAGCGAGTAAGGCGACGCAGCTGCGAGCCTGTCATTAAGAGTGTTTAACTGTGTGCTTTATATGACACGCGTGGGTCGCTCCGTGTCAGGTAAGGTGTGGCCGAGGTCGTAAGTATCTCTTCGTTTTCTGTATATATTGCTACGGTTCTATATGTTATATCTGTATCATAATATGTATCCTATATTCATATCTATCTATTGTGTTTGATCCTGTCGAGAAAATTCGTTATTGCACCTTAATTTAAAAATCTTTGATGTAGGGTAAACAAAGCCAAAAGATAACGACTGCAAATTGCAAAGGACCTTAAGTCGCCTTAACAAAAGAGTCATTAATGAATAATTTTTATAGTTATTACAAGAAGTTCCGATAAACAAAGCGTGTAAAATCTTCTATTAAAACTTTAGCCATCAAAGCCCTTATAACTATCTCTCACATGTAACGTGTAATTACCTCGAGATGGGCGGATTAAGATCAGCTGTTGTCGTGTTTTTTTTTTTTCCTTTTTTTGCATATTTTAGAACCAAGGCTGGATATATCATTGAGGGAAAGAAAGAAAGGGAGAGGAAGAGGGAGGGAGAGGAGGGGAGAGGAGGAAAAGAGAGGGAGGAAAGGGAGGAGGAAAGGAGGGAGGGAAAGGGAGGGAGGGAGAGAGGGAGGGGAGGGAGGTGGAGGGAGGTGAGGGAAGGGGAGGGAGAGAGGGAGAGAGGAGAGTAGAGAGAGAGAGGAGAGAGAGAGAGAGAGAGAGAGAGAGAGAGAGAGAGAGAGAGAGAGAGAGAGAAGAGACGAGAAAGAAAGAGAGAGAGGTGGAGGTGGGGGGGGAGTGAGAGAGAGAGAGAGAGAGAGAGAGAGAGAGAGAGAGAGAGAGAGAGAGAGAGAGAGAGAGAGAGAGAGAGAGAGAGAGAGAGAGAGAGAGAGAAGAGTGAGAAGAGAGAGAGAGAGAGAGAGAGAGAGAGAGAGAGAGAGATGAGAGAGAGAGAGAAGAGAGAGAGAGAGAGAGAGAGAGAGTGAGAGGAGTGAGAGACGAGAGAGGCGGGGGGAGTGAGAGAGAGAGGGGGGGAGGGAGTGAGTGAGAGAGAAGAGAGAGAGAGAGAGAGAGGAGAGAGAGAGAGAGAGAGAGAGAGAGAGAGAGAGAGAGAGAGAGAGAGAGAGAAGAGAGAGAGAGGAGAGAGAGAAGAGAGAGGAGAAGAGGAGGAGGAGGGGAGGAAGATCGATTTTACTTTGTATTTATGATCTACAGTGTGCATATGTTGCCAAAAACCTAAGGAAAGATATCAAAGTATTTTTACCAAAACTAGCTAAGCTTTCATAAATCCAAAGCTCTATAAACCAATCATTAATTTCACGTGCTTGAAGGGCACAAATCATATCAAAGACATAATCAGTGTCAATAATGAAACCAATGTAGCCAACAAACGATATTCTCTGGACAGTGATATTTGATCAAAAAGATGCAGTTATTACACAACGATGTAGGTTATGAGTCAAACGATGTAGTTTTGAGTGCAAAGTAAAGCATCGTTTTTACACAACGATGTAGGTTATGAGTCAAAGTATGCGACGTCGTTCACATGTTGCAGTGACGACATGAAATAGGCCTCGTCTCCATAGCTGCATTCTCTACATGTGGTATAATTGATATTGCTATTGATATCCTATGCGTACTCTGGAAAGTGTAGCCTGCAGCCTCTGTGACAGTCAATTATAGCCTTTAAAGGGGTTTGTCTATATGCGATGTCTCAGCAACAACGTCAGTCAGAATCTTCAGGCTGGGGAGTTACTTATATATAATATAAACGGTAAGAGTGACGTTCCTTGCTTTATTGATACGATGAAACGAAAATATTTGACATGAGGTGTCGAATAAATATTTGAGGAACCGAGATAGTTATAGGAATCTGGCCGTGTGATAAATTGTCCACTTAATCTGGGAAGACAGGGTATTTCGCAAGGTCTGGAGTTCATCATGCGGCCAAAGGTAGAACACGTGTTACTAGTTTTGTGGAAAACAGCAGCATATATGAGATATTGCATAGTTCTGCTAATTCACTGCTGAGCTTGCAAAAGTACTTTAAACTAATCGGAGGCATGTTTAACTCTGAAAGTACTGCAGATGCCCGGTAATATACTTTTGCTTTCCTGAAGATATATGATTTCCATCTGTAGTGAGAGTGTGCCCTCAGATTATAGAAGATTTATGGAGGCTCACAGTTAAGGAGGGGCAGGCAAAGGCTTCCTCAAACCCTGTGAACTGTGAAGGCTGTACTTAGCTTCCAATCAAGGAAAAAAATGAGGGAAAATATGATCGTTCTCGAGCCAATGTGTCATAAAGATTGGCTTTTATTCAGAGTGGAGTATGTTACATTAAATTGAAGTGATAAAGAGGGGGAGTCTGAAACAAAAGCTTTGCAAGAAGTCGGATGATGTCAAAAAATGTTCCATCATCATCAGGGGCACTGGTGGGTTTGCAAGTCTTAATAGCTGCATAAAATTTGCCAGCTGTAAATGGTAAATCATCTGAGTAGATTTTTTTTTTTAGCTTAAATTTAAGAGAGCATATACAAATGGATACCGGGAAGTCATTGCGTTTCATTTTCTCTCTCGGTGTCTTTGTTTTGATATTTTCTCCTTTGGCAGTTGGGGTGTTTGGTGGAGTTGAATAAGGCATCGGTCTATTGGCAAGGAGTTTCACCGAAATGGTCGAGCCTAGTAGGAATATAGTCCTCATCCCTGTAGGTATTGGTGTTCATAACTCAGTGTGGTATTAGCAGCAATTTTATATCGTAAACTTGGCTGGGGTGGACTTTTTATACCAGATACCCAATGACGATGACTACGAATGACCTTTGTATTGCATGTGTACGCTGTCAGACATAATTTGCTATCTAGATTATGACTTCTCCAGTAGACGTAACAAAAATACGGGAGATGAACGTAAAACACCTCACCCTATTTGATTATGTCGCTGCATTAAGAAACAAGGAGAAGATGAATACCATTAATATATCCACACAATAAGATATACATTAAAAAAACAATAATGTTAAAATATTTGTTGTGGGAAAACAAAAGTATTAGGAAACTGCAGTGAAAGTCGGTTTCAATAATTTCCAACACGTGGAGTCCTTCATGATATCAAGCCCTCTTCTGGGTAACGAGCAACAAGCATCGACATCCTCCAGAGGAAGATATTGAGGGAGGGTCGCCTTGCGCTTCTAAGAACTTGGTGTTCGTTATTTCAAGAAATGAGTTGTTAGTTGACTCTCCAAGGGCCACTGCAGGTTGCGGAGAGGTGGACAGAAGAGGTTGCCGTTGCTCAAGAAGGAAAGTGAACATCCCTTCCTGGAAACGGAATTGCTGAGCCATCTGTTGCTGCGTCATCTATCCATATTGGCTCCCCACATGCGCCATCTTCTTGATCAACATTTGCAGCAGGCATTTCTTTGCTTCTTTGGAGGATTTTTGCTTTGTTTGCTTCAGTGATGGCAGAGCTGGAGTTAAGGCTCCATGGAGTTAGTGCTTCTGTTTATGCTGGAACTGTGCTGTGAATGATGCCAGGCCTTTCACTGGCGGGAATATATACTGTGGGTCGTCGTAATCATTTGCGTTTACACTCCTTATTTCCATGGATTCCATTACATTAATAAAGTATTATCATGTCTATAACCATATTATGGTTTCGAATTGTCTTGAGGCATCGAATATCGCCCTCTGCCAAAACTTTGGCTTTTCAAGAACTTCTTAAACTGCTTTACCAACTGGTAAGAATCTTTTAATTTCTATATCTGACATAAACACTGTCCTGGCCAATTTTCAGCTTCAAGGACCCTTTTGTTTTATGGTGAGAATCCATTTTAAGGCCTGAAAGACACAACACTTTTAGCCTTCGTGGAAAAAAAAGCTTTGTATCATATTCTAAAAGAGCCCAAAGACGCCAAGGGAAAGGGACGTCATTTCCACCGACTCGCCAATCAATTGCATCCGGGCCTTTTCCGCCAGTCGAGCTTCCAGATACTATTGCCACCGCCGTCAATATCCTCTGCAGAGAGAGCGTCATAACCGCAGAAGACAGGATCATTTCCCGAAGACAGTGAGCCCGTCCTTAGCGCCCCGTCCTTTGTAAACAAGCACAGCCACGCGGTTCACCAAGGCAACATCACGTCTACATCTGTGAGTATACTTAGGAAGTGTTCTAGTCACTGCTTTTGCTTTCATTATTTAATTCGTTCAATTCTCACAATTACATGAACATATCATATACTGGTGTAAGGTATTGCTGGCAAGTTCGTGAACAGCAAATTGTCAAGTCAACAAAAATGTATAGAAAACAGGTCACAGGATTAT
>NW_020868314.1:154596-164596 GCF_003789085.1 Penaeus vannamei
ATATTATATATATATTATATATACATATATATACTATATATATATGATTAGATAGATAGATTGAGACATAGATAGATGTAGATTAAATATAGATATATAGATATATATATTACGCACACATTAATACATACATAATCCATTAGTATACATATGTATGTGTCCTGTGTGTGTTTGTGTGCTTGTGTTTGGGTGTTGTGTGTGTGAGTGTATGTGTGTGTATGTGTGTGGTCGTGTGTGTGTATGTGTGTGTGTGCTGGTGGTGTGGTGTGTTGTGTGTGTGTGTGTGGGTGTGTGTGGTGGTGGTGTGTGTTTGTGTGTGTGTGTGTTGTGTGTTGTGTGTGTGTGTGTGATGTTGTGTGTTTGTGTGTGTGTTTGTGTGTCGTGTGTGCGTCGCACATATATATATTATATATATATTATATTAGCTATCAATATATATATTATAATATATATACTATATATATGGTATATATATATATATATTATATATATATATATATATATAGTATATATACTATATATAATTAATATATATATATATATATATATATATATATATATATATATATAGTATATATATATATATATATATATATATATATATATTATATATATTGTGTATATGGTGTGTGTGTGTATATGTTATATATATATATACAATATATATATATTTATATATAATATATAATATATATATATATATATATATATATATGCATCATATTATATATATCATATATATAATATATATATATATATATATTATATATGTGTATAGGTATGTACGGTCAGTATGTATGTATAGTACGCTATGTACTCGTATCGTAAATGTATGCTATTTATGTATGCATGTATGTATATATATTATATATGATTATATATATATATATATATATATATATATATATATATATGTATATATATATGTATATAGTGTATGTATGTAACGTATGTATGTATGTAATGTATGTAATGTATGTAATGATATGCCAATGATATGTATAGTATATATATATAATATATATATATAGTATATACTATATATTAATATTTATTTATTTATATATATATACTCACTATAATAATATACTATAAAATATATATATATATATGTATGTATGTAATATATATGTATGTAATATATATGTATATAATATTATAAATATATATGTAGTATATATATTATATATTATATATATATGTATATATATGTATATTACTATAATTTTATATATCTATATGTATACTATATGTAGATATAACTATAGTATAAATATGTATATATAGTATTATATATGTATTATATTACTATATATAATATACATAAGTTACTTAAGGGATATATCATTATCATAATCATGAAAGAATAAAAATAAAATGACGCATATTATGAATACATTAATATATACATATTATATATAATATCGATATATTATATGATACGATTATATAGTATGTACTATCTATGTATATGTATATAATATATATACGTACATACATAAATATGTAGATAAAGGGTTGTTTAGTATATGTATAATATATAATGTATTAATTCATATATGGTATAATATATTTATGATATAATTATATATAATATATATATAGTTATTGATACTAATATAATATAATGTATTGTATATATATATATACATAATATATCATATATATATATATATATAGTATATATATATATATTATGTATTAATGTATAAGATAACATATATATATATATATATATATATTTATATAATTAATATGTATGTAATGTATTATGTATGTATGTAATGTATGTTATGTATGTAGTATGTATGTAGTTATGTATGTATATATAAGTATATACAAGACAACACGAATATAAACACTTCCCCAAAGCTAAACGCCAGCTGAGACACTGTCGGCCACGTCATCAAATGCAACATTGCAAATTATCCTCTCGTTCCTAGGAGACATTTCACCTCTTATATCAACACAGGACATTTACGAATTCGTGCCGGACACTGGTCAGGCATTTGTCGGAATTCTGCTTCGCGTTCGTTTAGACAGATCTCCCTTAAATAAATCCCCAGCATTATCCTAAAATAGTGGGAGAAAGGAGAGCGAAAACAGGGTAGGATTTTCGTAGTGGACCGAGCAGCTGAGAGTGTATTTAGGTGCATATTAAATTAGATTAAAGTGAAAAAATGTGGGATTATTTTTATTTTGTTTGTTTTGTTTTGCTTTTATATAATTTCTTGTTCTTTGTTTTGCTTTTTATCAATTCTTTCCCTTTATCCTATTCTTCTTTTTTTTACCATTTTTTCTTATTTCATAATATTTGATAATAATGATGATGATGGTAAATGCATGGTTGTGATACGAATGATAATAAGGATCGAATTAAACGG
The DNA here is from genome assembly GCF_003789085.1 of Penaeus vannamei. NCBI lineage: Eukaryota > Metazoa > Arthropoda > Malacostraca > Decapoda > Penaeidae > Penaeus > Penaeus vannamei. The sequence continues at coordinate 156,981 of NW_020868314.1, forward strand.
ACATAATGATAGAGAGAACATGCACGATAATAAACCAATACTAGGACTAATTCATAAGAGGATAATAATAATGATAATGATAACAGAAATGATAATGATAATAATAGGGTAAAATAACGACAACAATAATAGGATCAGAATGATAATAGTAATGATGAAATAATAACTGTAGTAACAGTCATAAAGATAATAGACATAAAATAATGAGAAAATAAAAATAATGATAATAACAATTACAATAATAATAATAATAATGATAGCAATAATAATAATAATAATAATAATAATAATAATAATAATAACAATAATAATAATAATAATAAATAATAATTATTATTATTTATTATTATTATTATTATAATTTATAAATGATAATGATGATGATAATAATTATAATACTAAATAAACATAAAATTATAACAAAATGAATATCATACTTCATAAAAAAATATCATAAAGACACTAATAAAACTAATAATGAAACAAAGAACAATACAATAGACAGAAAAATAAAGTAAAACAAAAATACAACGAAAGGCAACTCAAACCTCCGCCATCGAGGAGACAAGACATGAACATGTTTTAAGAAGATCAGACGATATTCTAAATTCCTGTCCTTTCTCACGCGTGGAACCGGAGAAAATATTTCCATTGTGGGAGGCGAGAATGTACTCATCAGATTGTGGTCATGTTCAGGTTCATTACTAAGGGACATTTATCTGCATTTTTTTTTTTTTTTCATTTGTCTATTTATTCATTTGTCTATCTCTGGCTAGCTAGTCATCTGTCTGTCTACATATTGATCTTTCCATTTATATAATTATCTATTCGAAAATCATTTACTTATTTTTTTTTGTAAATTTCTTTATGAGAGAGAGAGATAGAGATAGAGAGAGAGATTAGAGAGAGAGAGAGAGAGAGAGAGAGATAGAGATATAGAGATAGAGAGAGAGAGAGAGAGAGAGAGAGAGAGAGAGAGAGAGAGAGAGAGAGAGAGAGAGAGAGAGAGAGAGAGAGAGAGAGAGAGAGAGAGAGAGAAGAAGAGGGAGAGAGAAGAGAAGAAGAAGAGAGAAAGAGAGAAGAACAGAGAGAGAAAAAATATAAGAGAGAGAGAGAAAAGACAAGAGAAGAAGAGAAAGAGACAAGAGAAAGAGAAAGAGAGAGAGAGAGAGAGAGAGAGAGAGAGAGAGAGAGAGAGAGAGAGAGAGAGAGAGGAGAAAGAGAAAGAAGAAAGAGAAAGAGAAGAGAGAGAAGAGAAAGAGAAAGAGAAAAGAGAAAGAGAAGAAAAGAGAGCAAGAGCAAGAGAAGAGAAAGAAAAAGAGCGAGAGAGAGAGAGAGCGTGCGTTGAGTGGAGTGAGCGTGTACAAACACTCGGCTCCAAACTCCCCGTTCACCTTTTCACTCGGAGCATAGAAAAGAAAATCAATTGAAAGGAGTCAGACAGACAAGCGAGAGGGGGGGAGGGGGGATGTGTGAAAGGAAAAGTAAAACATCAAGCACTTTTTAGCTAGTTCAAAGCAGATGGATCTTACGAAAAACTTTGTCTCTCCCAGTCTGGCACAAACACTTTTTTTTTTTAAACAAACGGCATTTACTGAAGGCAATAAGTGTTCCCGCAGCTACACAGGGAACTCAGGCAACTTGAGAAAGGTAAATATCTTTTTTTTCTCGGAGGAAATTGTCGTTTTCTTTTGTGTTTTGTGAACATGAAAAAAAACACTTAATCGTCAATTAATAAATATTAGGAGAGATGGATGAAAAAAAAAACACTTAATCATCATTTAGTAAATCTTAGGACAGATAGATATATGAAAAAATACACTTTATCATCAATGAGTAAATATTAGGAGAGATGGATAAATAAGTGGATGTATGGACTGACAAATGGAGAAATAGATCGAAAGGAAGAGGAATAGACAAATCAAAAGACACACGCAAGTACATAAATGGATACACAAGCAAACATACTATATCCAAAACACACAGACAAAGAGATAAACAAGTAAAAACAAAGACAGGCAAAGAAAGGGTCTGGGAGGGGGAGCAAAGAGAAGTTAAACAGAGCAAGATGGTGGGGCCATAATTCACCCCGAACCGAGTGGCTTTATTTGTTGTGTTCAGCAGGATGTAGGGAGAAACAACCCCTTCATTTGGCCCAGAAGATTCCACAAAGTTTCGCCGACGCCTTCGCAATGACGCTTCTCTTCCTATCGTATGAATCATTATGAGAAAATCGAAGCGTCGGACGTGAATAGAAAGAGAAAAGAATTAGAGCAAATAGAACGATCCGGGAATTCGAAAAAAATACAACATAAAAACGAAATTAGAATCATTAGAGAGTAAAGGACGAAGACCCAAAGAAAAGAAAGGAGGGAGAATGAGATGGAAGAAAGAGATAAGTGAGAGAACGATGCAAGGAGAGAGGAAGACCCGACTAGATAACGCTTCAAGGGAATGGAGGAAGGCGATCTAAAGCAAGAGAACAGGAAGATGATAGTCTGGCAGGCGCAAGGTTCAAAATGCTTAATATCCTTCGTCTTCCATCTCCCGAAGGATAAAAAAAAACAAGACAAGAAAGAAAAAGAAGACACGAAAATAAGGAAGGAGGGGGAAGGGAGAATGATGCTCTCTGTCTAAGACTTGTTTTGGTTAGTTTTTTTTTTTATTAGATCTTTGTGAAATCTGATAATTACTGATTCGATAATGGAGAGAGAGAGAGAGAGAGAGAGAGAGAGAGAGAGAGAGAGAGAGAGAGAGAGAGAGAGAGAGAGAGAGAGAGAGAGAGAGAGAGAGAGAGAGAGAGAGACTGACTGACTGAGTGACTGAGAGAGAAAAGATGTAGGGAGAGAAAGGTGGAGAGAGAGGAGAGAAAGGGGAGAGGAAAGAGGAAGAGAGGAGAGTGAGAGAGAGAGAGAGAGTAAATAAGGGGGAATGGGAGACACACTAACAAATAATTCCACAAACCGGTAACCATAGAGACAACGACAAAAAAACAAAAACAAAAAACAAAAAACAGATAACACACAAAACACTCAAAGGGATACAAAAAAAAAAGAAAAGAATAGCCAGTGATTTCTTACATCTGGGCAAACCTTCACACAACAAGACAAAAAGTCATCGAATATGATGATTAATTCAGAACATAACTTCCAAGAATTTATATTGCTTTTTTATACATCATTTTTATTTCTTCTTCTTCTTACAATGGTTTGCAATGGTTTGCGTTCTCTCCAATTCTCTTTCCCTGTCTCGGCCTTTTTTTCTGTTTCTGTCTGTCTCTGTTCTGTCTGTCTGTCTCCCTCTCTCTCTCTCTCTCTCTCTCTCTCTCTCTCTCTCTCTCTCTCTCTCTCTCTCTCTCTCTCTCTCTCTCTCTCGCAAAATTCGGTTATATAATATAATAAACCAAAAAATAACCATAGTCACAGGCAGAAAAAAATCATTGAGGAATTGGCAGTGTGCAAAGGACAGGGCTCAATTGAAAACGAAATTCCATGTTATTGGTGTTAAACTATAGCCTTAGCGATAAACAAAATGTAAAAAACTGCTGCAATAACAATAAACATCAGTTTAACTAAAAACACTGAACAAAAACCACAGTAACAACGAACGAGTAATTGGAAGGGAGAACGAGGTTACCAGTTACTGAAATGAAATAGGTTATTCACAATAGTATATGATTGTTGTTAGTGTTTGGAATTTAAGTAGATTAGATATATTTGCAATATCTTATATCTAATTGCGAAAGACGGCAGATATGGTTTCATAATGAAGGGTTGTGTAGCATGCATATGTTGTCACTTATCCATGTCTTTCCAAATCTATTTATATATTTGCTGGGAAGTTTACAATAATTCAACGATCTATTCTGGTTCCCATGATTCGTGTTTTGTCGTTGTTCGCATTCCTGAGTACTCGTTGGAAACTAAATCTTTATAAGCCCTTTTTGTAAAACTTTTTACACACCATTTGTGCACTTTGAGTACCTATTACGGACTAATCAGTACTATGTATTCCAACATAAAAAGGGAATACGATTTTTTTAAAACATATAGACTGAGATTATTAGATCGACACCTGGTATATCTACCATAAAATTCCTTGTCTTTCCTACAGTCAGTGAAGCATCTGCATATTTAATGAGAGACCACGAAATCTAATTACTGCTGCAGCAATTCACACACAAGGTAAAAGCACGAAGGAAGCACGGTGCCTGTGAGCTTATGAAATACTGTACATTAGATTTTCGGGGTAAATGCACTGCTAAAGTAGACATCAAAGGACTCATTTTGGGAATTAGTCTTAAGTATAAAGTCGCAGATATCTCGCAGGAATGGTAACGATGCATCTTGTAATTTTCTCCCTTCCGACGTACTAATTCATAGTGGTTATTAATATACTCAGAAATAGGGCGATAGTGTTTTATTTTTCTCTGACATTTCATCGCAAGTGACATTTTAAATCTCAGATTTGGGAATCGCTTGTGATAGATCGGAAGACTTGAAATAGTAGCTTTATCTATCTATTTACTTTACCTAAACTGAGATCTTTAGCAACATCTTCCCGACCGCAATGTCTAACCACTTTTTTGTCCGGTTGCGTGGCTTTACTACATCATCAAAACTTGTTGCAATAATTGACCCATCATTCCTACGTTTACGAGAAATAAAACGTTTTGACATTTCCACTTAAAATTCTTATGTAAAATATGAAACGCATCTTCTTGATCATTATTTCGAGATGGTCCATGTGTTTTTCAATTTCATTTTTGTTTTATTCTAATTTATTTTTCTTGTTTTTATTAAATATGTTTTCAATTACATCATTATAAGCTTTTTCGTCATAAGTTATGTTTCATTTGGGCCATTCTTGATTTTTTTAATGTACATGATCACCACACAAATATATATAATATATATATATATATATATATATATATATATATATATATATATATGTATGTGTGATGATGTGTGTTGTGATGTGTGTAGATGTGTGTGATAATATTTTCGTTTAAACATTTTAATTTTCACTATATCTTTTGTATTTTTTCAAGATTTTTAGTGGCTCAGGATCTATTTTCAGGGTATGATGGAGTGAGCGTCTAAACAAAATCCAGAATCATGCATCACTATTTTCGCCATGCAATTCCGATGAAACCATGCAATGAAAGCACCATTTATTAACCCAGTTTTCACTAATCCAGTTGCGTCATTTGGGATCTGTTGGACAATCTGGTATCAAGTTTAACAACATACGTATAAGAGGGAAAAAATAGAAGTGTGTGTGTGTGTGTGTGTGTGTGTGTGTGTGTGTGTGTGTGTGTGTGTGTGTGTGTGTGTGTGTGTGTGTGTGTGTGTGTGTGTGTGTTGTGTGTGTGTGCGCACGCGCGTGTGTGGATATGCCTCACGTCTTCACCAGATACTAGCTATTTTACAGCAAATAGAATATGTATTCATCAAGACAGAATAAAACGATATCTTTTGACATGAGAATTAAATGCAATGAGGCAGCTGCTTTATACAGTCGAAAGAAAGGTCATTCAAGCGACGCATCCGTTACAGAGACATATCAGGTGAGCGTCTATTTGTCACAGAGACTGAAGAGGTGCCTCGCCTGACAGCGGAGGAGTCAGGCGGGTTCCCTCCAAAGATCCAGAAAATTTAGATGTATTCTGCTGTGAGAAACAAGGGGAAAGCGTTCGGCAAATTTACGGGCACGAGTTAACGCATAGCCACAGGCGATACGTTGGCTGAATTCCCACCGGGGAGCTGGAATCTCTGAGGCGACGAAGGAATATAACAAATATAAGAAATATAACGGAATACAGTAAAATAAAAAAAGATCGTTTATTCGTCAGAGAATTCCTCTGGACAATTCAATACATGGCTGAAGTAAAAAAAAGAAGAAAAAAAAAACACAAAACTATACAAATAGCAGGGTTATAGGCTTTATTCACAATAAGCCTGTAAAACAGAAGTTACTAGTACTAGCCTGAGTACAGCGAAGCCTGGATAGATAGAGCAACAGACAAAGAAGCATCTTTTGCAAGTCTCTCTTTGACCCTATTTCATACACCTGCAATCAGATATGAACATCTATAGCATGAATCTCAACGAGAAAAAATGAAAAATGCTTTAAACTCTTGTGAACCTTTTAAAGAAATTATGAAAAAGAAGATGAAAGAGTACAACTACATGGCTGTGAGATGTGTTTAAATGACCTTACTGGCCCCTTGATAAAAATTATGTCATTTTAGACGGCTAATTAAGACAACGTTGATGCCACGTTAGAGATAATTGCGATAGAGGTAAGTTATAATTAAGTTGAGCCGAATTAGCAGAAGAGAAGGATGAGCCGAAAAGAGAGACGGAAAGAGAAAGTGAAATTGAGAGAAATATATTTAAGGAGGAAGAGAGAGACAGATGAGAGAGAAGGGGGGGGAGGGAGGGAGGGGAGAGAGGAAGGGAGGAAGCAAGCGAGGAGGGAGGGTGGGACAGAGGAAGGGAGGATGAGGGGGGAGAGAGGAAGGGAGGGAGGAGAAGAGAAGAGAGATGAGAGAGAGAAGACGGGGGGAGGGAGTAGAGAGCAGATATACAGAGACGAGAGAGAGAGAGAGAGAGAGAGAGAGAGGAGAGGGGGAGCAGGAGAGAGAGAGAGGAGAGAAGAGAGAGAGAGAGAGAGAGAGAGAGAGAGAGAGAGAGAGAGAGAGAGAGAGAGAGAGAGAGAGAGAGAGAGAGAGAGAGGAGAGAGAGAGAGACAGGGAGAGAGAGAGAGAGAGAGGAGAGAGAGAGAGAGAGAGAGAGAGAGAGGAGAGAGAGTGGGGGGCGAAAGGAAAAAGAGCGTGGGGACTTTGCATATCATATCACTTCCCGAAACTTTTCTTACTGGCTTCGCACTTCATGGCGCCTTGCCACTAAAGCGCACCACCGAATTTTAATCCCGTCTCTCTCTCTCTCTCTCTCTATGTCTCCTTTCCGTCTCTCTCTCTCTCTCTCTCTCTCTCTCTCTCTCTCTCTCTCTCTCTCTCTCTCTCTCTCTCTCTCTCTCTCTCTCTCTCTCTCTCTCTCTTTCTTTCTCTCTCTCAGATCTGCCTCTTTCTCTTTCTTTCTGGCTCTGTCTCTCTTCACGAAAAAATAGAAACGTAAGAGCGAAGAGGAAAAGAGATATAGACGAAAATGGAAGCTGACGAAAGTTTATCTACGACAAAGAAAAATATAAAGTCGAGGAACAGATTTACAATAAGATGTAGCGGAAAAGACAAGGAAGAAGGGATACGCAAATGTCTTTGTGAAAGGGGCGAGAAGGGAAGATAAAGATAGCGATAGAGGGGACAGCTTAACATATCGCGAGAAAGGAGGAAGGAGAAAAATGAAGTAATACAAAATGTAGAGTTGAAGTTCTTGCGTAATATTTGATTCGCGGATTTTTGAGTCTCCTCTGTCCTTATCCCTCACATCCTCTCTCTCTCTCTCTCTCTCTCACCCCTTTCTCTCTCTCTCTCTCACCCCTTCTCTTTCTCTCTCTCACCCTTTTCTCTCTCTCTCTCTCTCTCTCTCTCTCTCTCTCTCTCCCTCTCTCTCAATTTCTTTCTCTTTATCACTATATATCATTCTGTT
>NW_020868314.1:172096-174596 GCF_003789085.1 Penaeus vannamei
CAGTCAGTGTCTTTGTGCTGCGTGTGTGTGTAAGATGCAGAGTGGTGGTAGTCATTGTCTTGTGCGTGCGTGTGATTGTGTGTATACATTTACCATCCTGGGAATTTTTCCCGCTTTCCATAGTGTTATGTAGTCAATGTCTTGTGCGTGCGTGTGTGTATCTTGTAGATGTGCTCTTAGTGCCTCGGATGTACAGGTTTGAGATATGTGTGTCGTGTCGTTGTAGCCTCTGATTGTGGCGTGGTGTGCTGTGTTTTAGTCATGTTTGTGCGTGCATGTGTGTGTTATATAGTGCTGATTTTTTGATTGTTTTTATACGAAATCCCCTCTTTATTGCTATCTCTCTCCTCTCTATTGTGCGTGGGTTTCCCATTTCCACTTAGATTTGCCTCAGTCATGTTGGTGCCGGGCCATTAAGTATCCCTTTTAATGCAGGAACTGTAAAATGCCACTCCCGATTGTGCCCCACGTTTACGCTAGTCATGTTTGTGCTGTGCATGTGTGTATTTTTTGTTGTGCTGGTGGTTGTGTAGTCATGTTTGTGCGTGCGTGTGTGTTTGTAGTCGATTGTGTCTCTGTGCGGTTGCATTGGTGTGGTTTGTTTGTGTTGTTCCTCGCAATTGACCTGTTTGTGTAAGTACAATGTTTCGCAGTGACGTGCGTGTTGTGTTTGGAATAGCCTGCACTCGTTTGTGCTGTGCTATGTGTGTTGTGTTGTGCTCGCGTTCTCGCTCAGTCATGTGTGTTTGTATCTCAATAGTGCAATGCCTGTGATTTATGTGGTCGTGGTGTGTGTGTGAGTACATGATATTAGTCGGCGTTGGCGGTGTGTGTTTTGTGTGTGCTGCTGTGTTTGGTAGTCATGTATTGGGCGGGCGTGCGGGTCCCTTTGCCTTTTGTGTGTGTGTGTAGTCGCTGATCAATGTGGGTAGTCCTCGAGGAGTCCTCCGGTCGAGGTATGGACCACTTATTGACAGCCGGCTTTTTCGGGCTAGCGTGCTCGCATATTGTATAATATTATGTTGGGTGGGTGCTACAGTATTGAGATTGCTGTGTGTATGTGTTTGTTTTTGTCTTTTTTTAATGGTGCGCGTTGTGTGTCTGTGATTGTGTTTGTGTGTAATAGAAGCGAACGTTTGAAGCCGTCTACCTGATAGTCTTTATGTTCCACTCACCTGTGTGTCGTGTGTGTGCGTGTACTGATGAATTTGATAGTGTGTTGTGTGTTCGTGCGATTGTGCGTATAATTGTGCAAGACTTGAGGGAGAAAAAAAAGAAGAGATCGATTTGTTGGAATGCATTTTAGTTGATTAATATCTGTTTATTGTTGCTGGCTGATCGGATACGATGCTATACAGGTAATGTGCGTGTGCGTTTTGTGGCGTTTGTAGTGTGTGTGTTGTGTGTGGTGCGCGTGCGCGTGCGGTTGTGCGTGTGTGTGTGTGTGTGTGTGTTTGTGTGCGTGTGCGTGTGTGTGTGTGTGTGTGCGTGCGCGTGCGCGTGTGCGTGTGCGTGTGTGTGTGTGTGTGTGTGTTTGTTTGTGTGTGTGCGCGTGTGGTCGTGTTTGTGTGTGTCTATCGGTGCTTCCAATGTTTATGAAGAGAACAGCATAGATGTTTACAGCAGAGCCGACGAAGATGTCATCCCCGAGAATCTCTTTAAAACACAGATGGCGCAACACTTCCCGCCACATATTGAACCAAATCTCATCTACAGTTTTTTTCCCCCCTCAACTTAGACCTCCATATGAATTTAAAAAAAAAACTACATCACCCTATGATAATCAAAAATAATAAACAAAAAAAAATATCTGAAGAGAGTATTTGCTTTTCTCTGCATTCTCAAAAGCCGTAATGTCACTCCCTGCTTGGCGAGTGTCCCTGTTGCTACTGCCAGCGATGCCAATAAGCGCTAGACTCCGGGTCACAGTGAACAAAAGAGCATCACGCATCATAACAAACGAACTATCAATGATTTATTGAGATCTTTTTCGAATTCTTTATTTTGTTTGTTATGTTTCAGAGCAGGAGCGCCAATTTATATATCGTTAACGCGTTGAGTTTAAACTCACCCACTCATGAAGAATTTGATTGCTATGCTGTGCGTGAGATGTGGCCTGTAGAGCGAAGAAACTGTGTCATTAACCATAAACCCAATATCTATGTCTTGATATAAGATATGATAAAACTAACGCCAAGTAATTGTGAAATGATAGTTTAACAGTGTCCATGTGACTGAGCGCGCAAGTTAGTGTGAGTTGTTTGTAATGTGTTACACCGAGACGTCCGACACGCTGCGCACAGCGCGTTTGTGTTGAGAGAGAGAGAAAGAGAGGAAAGGAAAGGGAAGGGAGGGAGGGGGGGGGGACGGAGGAGGAGGGAAGGGAAGGCGGGGGGTAGGACGAGGGGAAGGGAGGGTAGGAGAGGGGAGGGAAGGGAAGGAGAAGGGGAGGGAGGGGGAGGATAAGGAGAGGGGAAGGGGAAGGGGAAGGAGAGAGGAG
>NW_020868314.1:179596-184596 GCF_003789085.1 Penaeus vannamei
GTATTTCTGGAGTTTTATTTTTGGAGTAGATTTCTGTAGTTTATTTTTGGAGTAGATTTCTGTAGTTTAGATTTCTTTTCTGGAGTAGTTTATTTTTGGAGTATTTCTGTAGTTTATTTTTGGAGTAGATTTCTGAGTTATTTTGGAGTAGATTTCTGTAGTTTATTTTTGGAGTAGATTTTCTGTAGTTTATTTTTGGAGTAGATTTCTGGTTTATTTTTGGAGTAGATTTCTGTAGTTTCCTTTCTGGGGTTTATTTTTGGAGTTTTCTGTAGTTCTGTAGTTTATTTTTAGATTCTGTAGTTCCTAGATTTCTATAGTTTACTTTTGGTGTAGATTTCTGGGGTTTATTTTTGGAGTAGATTTCTGGAGTAGTTTAATTTTGGAGTAGATTTCTTTAGTAGTACATTTTTGGAGTAGATCTCTGGAGTAGTTTATTTCTGGAGCAGTTTATTCTTGTAGTAGATTATTTTTGGAGTAGTTTATTCTTCGAGTCATTTACTCTTGGAGTAGTTTATTTTTGGAGTTTATATATGGAGTAATTTTTGTAGTTTATTTTTGGAGTAGTTTATGTTACAGTTGTCTGTTGGCTTGGCTGGGGTTTTGTCCATTGTTGATTGGAACTATCCTCATCTGCCTTCGATATAAAGAGATTGGTTGATGATGAATTTGGCTTCTTTCTCAGATTTTTTATACGTAATCTAAGAATAAGAGAATCCGAATGAGAAAAGTTACGATTAACAAAGAAGAATCTCTATCTCCCCCCCCCTTCTTTTTTTCTTTTTTGTTTGTCTGCATATTCAAGTATTTGTTAGTATTTGACTATATCATGTACGTACGAGATATATTCGCATCTGCACGTGTATAATAACTAACACTTTCCGAGCCGATAATTTCATAAAGGACTTAAACACCATTCCCCGCCCAACATGATTCCCACGCCCACACGTCGCGTTCCATGAAGAGGTGTAACGTAATCCCCATAACCCTCTGTCGTAAACACTTTCTTTCAACACCTGCACCTTTTGTTGCACGACAATGGAAACCGGCGATTCTAGTAATTCAACTCGCAGACAATGTCAAAAGGTTCATCCATGCGCAATGTGTAGAACTGTTCACGGGTGATAACATCATCTTGGACGAATACGAAAATCTGATGATCACCAGTATTGTTATAATTCAAAGCTAATAATGATATATGTTTTTGTTTGTTTTCATGTAATGATACTACTACTGCGGCTGTTTATATATCTATATCTATCTATCTATCTATCTATCTATCTATATGACAGCGACAATGATAATGAAAACAATAATAATGATAATAGCAATATCTTTGATTATGAATAATGGTATTGATAATGGAAATGATGATAATGATAATAATAGAAATAATGACTGATAATAAAAATATCAATTACAAAAACAATATTAATGATTATAAAAATGATGACGATAATGGTGATGATGATTTTCATTATTATAACCATCATTATTATTACTTTCATTCGTCACCATCACATTCATCATTACCATAATCATCGTTACCACCATTACTCTCATCGGTATCATCATCATTATCTCTGTTTGGTTTTATAGTTTTTGTTTATTTGGCAATCTCTATCTCCCTTTCCACTTAACTGATTGCACATTCATTCGTCCATACAAAGCTACCTTCCAGTGAAACCATTTTTGAATTCAGGTTTTGTTTACATTGCCTCCTTTCCTATTTCAATCTCGCACTCTTTTCCTCTCTTGTTCCTCCTATTCACCTCTTTTATCTATGACTCTCCTATCCCTTCCACTTTTTCTCTTCCTTTCTCTCCCTCTCTCCATTCCTGTTCTTATTCCTCCCTCCTCTCCTTCTTCTCATCCTATTTCCTCTCCTTCCGCCTCTTCCTCCTCCTCTCTACTCTCTTTCTTTTACTTCCTCTCTTCCACTTCCTCTTTTTTTTCTCCTTCCTCTCCTCCTTCTCCTTCACATCCTTCTTCTCTTCTCTTCCTTCTTCCTCTCTTCCTTCTCCTCTTTCATTTCCTTCTAATCTTTCTTCCTTTCCTTCTTCTCCTCCTTCAGTCACTCCATTAGCATCTTATCTTCGCTCCTTCTTCCCTTCCAATTGGTCTCTTAACAGTGTGGAAAACATAGCAAGGTTTCTTCAACAGATGTGTAGTTGGTATCAATGATGGCATCAAATATTCCTTTCTTTTCCTACAACATATTAAAGAAACTGGTTGCCTCTTTTTTTTTTTTTTTTACAATATCTGGAGGAGATTATGTAATTATCTCTATCCCTCTGCTTGTGAATATTAATGAAGATTTATGAATGGAAACTCATGTATATGCACGGGAGCCGAAAATGCAAGCAGCTAAAAGAGAGGGGAAAAAAGGGAAAATTCTAAGGGTTGCGCAGAAATTCGTTGCAATGGAAGATAAGGTAGCTAGTCCTTGGGTCCCACCCCCCCCCCCTTTTCCTCTCTCTCTCTCTCTCTCTCTCTCTCTCTCTCTCTCTCTCTCTTCCCTCTCTCTCTATCTATTTATATGTTTATCTATCCTTTATGTCCTTTTGCTTATCTGCCCATCCATATAGATATTTATTTACCTGTCCATCTACTCAGCTATCTGTCGCTTTATTTCTTTATCTATCTATCCATCTATTTTCATTTCAGTTAGCAAAGTCAGCCAAACTATCTACGCATCAATCTGTACTTGCATATGAATAAATAACGAGAGGCTTGTATCGTATAAAAATGATTTTGATTTTGAAATTAGTCCCTATTTCCACCGCATCATATGCCACCAAATATGCCGTGATAAGCGTTTGATGAGATCATTAAGATGAATTGTTATTGTGTCATTTGTTTGCCTGCGATATAGATAATGGGGTTATTAATGTAAAGGGAAACTCATTACCTTAGTGTCTTTGGATGGGTTTGGTTATGGTGATACTTAGGCGATACACGGCAGGATCTTATGGCTATGTAGGAACTATAGAGCTAACTGTATTGCACATACACACACACATATTAACACACACACGCACACTCACTCGCTTCCTTACACACACACTCACACTCACTTTCCTTTACACACACACACACACGGTTCCTTACACACACACGCACACACTCATTCACTTCCTTACACATCACGTACACACTACACACACACTCACCCCCTTACACTCACACACACATATTCCAGTATGTCTGTAGGTTTGTGAACGAAGTATACATGTTTGACGATAATCCAACAAGAACTGTCGTGTAAACGCACATCCACGAACGAGGATTCCCAGAACATGCTTATACAAATATCTGAGTGAGAGCCGTTCCTAGTGGGATTCCAATGGCATATGTGATTTATCCCAGTGTGTGATGCTACGTGAGGGTTGCTACTGCGGGTTTTGTGGTCCGGCGAAACCTCTAGTGGTCGACCCATAAATAATAAGTAAGTTATCAAACTAGAAAGATGTGTATTACCCTTGAGATCCCTTTTACTGTGATATGCAGAACAGTTGTCCTTGTCGCAGTCTGAAACGTTTATGTAACATATAGCGAACAGATCTACGTATGTGCAGATTCTTTTCATTTATTCGGCAATATGAATATGCAATTAGATTTTACTCATAATAGGGTTTATAACAATGGTGCCAAGATTTACTTCGTAAGTTTTCGTGCCAAGTTTTCGTCTGGTGACAAGATTTATTTCGTTGTTTTCGTTACTAGTAGCACCAATAATAAAATTCCGCAATATGGTTATATTAGTTTATTATTAAAGTAAGATTATGAAGCCCACATGTTAGATGATGATTTAATAATAAGAGATAATAAACAGCAGACACTGAAGAAATAAGCTAAAGAGGAAAGACAGCTGAACGAATAGATGAAGGTCAGGTCAGATGCTAAGCCGAAGGTCAGGTCGGCGTATGTCTCTGGGAAAGATATAAGGTGAATGTCAGAATACTTCGAGAACGGTTTCGAAAAACAAGGGAGACAAAGGTCATTCCGAAGATCAAAGCTAGAATACAAAGCCATGAGTGATCGTGCTCTTTGGGCCCTAATGGAAAAATAAAAGGAAAGGCAGCCAGTGCGTTTTCCATCCTTCCATCCGGATCAAAATACTCCAACAAAACATAGCCGTTATTACAACTTCCCAAAATAAAGCGTCTTTTTTTCACCTACTCCACAAAAAGACACTAAAAAAAACACACAAAGCCTCAAGGCAATCCAAGAAGTCCAGTCGTGTATAAAACAAGAACTAAGCAAAGGCAGAAGAAAAGTCTCGGAGGAGAGCGAGTCGACCAGCGGCATTCTAGAAGGGGAACGGTCCTCCAGTTTACGCCGGACGGACAGAGATTTCGTCTATCGCTGAAGATCGAGAGCTCCGTCGAACACACAGCGAGGATTGGGTCAGCGTCTCAGAAGGACCTGCATGAGAAATGGACTTCCTCCTCAGCCAAGGACCGGAGGCCAACGAGACGAAGCGGGAGCGAAGGGCGGGCCGAAGGAGGGGAGGGGCGGGGCCCGAAGGAGGGGAGGGGGCGGCCGGCCCTAATGACGTGGAAGGAAAGATAAGCAAAGTGTACCGAAGGGAAGGAGTGTGAACGAGTGTAGACGGATCCCGCTTCACGACAGCTTCCAGGACAGAGAGAGGGAATGGCGAGCGGAACGGCGAGCCAAGCTTCCACGAGAAAATTTTGCTGTTGCAGACTCCGCCACACGCTGGGTATGTTTGTATGTGATAAAATAGGAATGTATTCTCGAAAACAAGTCAATTACTAAATCAAGGGATGAAAAAAAATTGTCACACTCCTAATTATATTCTAATTCATAGATGTTCATCCCTGAAATTGATAAATGTATAATCATATGTTATAAATTACATAACAAAATCAGTATTATATACAGCATATGTCCCCGGCGTTATTCATGAAATATGTGCACTCCATACTTTGGTTCACAAGCCCCAAATATTTGAAAAGTTCACATAACATTTTTAC
>NW_020868314.1:199596-207096 GCF_003789085.1 Penaeus vannamei
AGGTTTTAAAAACAATGAAATAGAATATTCTGTCACAGAGGTACAGTTGTTTTATTGTATTGTTTTTTCCCGAATTATTGTCTTCTATTTGTTTTCATATTTAGAGTGACATTCAATTCGAAGCATTAGAGAAATGAATGTAAATGTAATTATATATACATATATGTATTTATATATATATATATATATATATATATATATATATATATATATAATATATTATATACATATATACATATATACATACACATACATACATACATACATACACTACATAGACACACATAGACACACATACACACATACACACATTATATATATATATATATATATATATATATATATATATATATATATATATATATATATATTATCCTATCTATATGTGTGTACGTATGGCTTTACTGCACATGTACTTACTTATCTCTATCCCGTTAGTCGCGCGTAAATACTGCACGAGTCATATATTTTAGATTTTTATTACATGTAATTATGTTAAAAGAAGCAAGATTATCAATCCTGTTGCTGAAAAAATAACGCCAAATTAACGCCTGGGGCAAATTGTTATAAAATCATATCACCAAAATTAAAATCATTCGGCGGAGATAATGGCAGGAGGAAGAAGAGGAGAGAAGGAGGAAGAAGAGGAGGGAAGGAGGAAAAGAGGAAGGGGAAGAAGAAGGGAAGGAGAAAGAGGAGGAAGGAGAGGAGGAAGGGAAGAGGAGAAGGGAGGAAAGAGGAGGGAATATGGGAAGGGAAAGAGGAAAATAGAAGAGGGAAGGGAGGGAGGAGAAGAGGAAAAGGAAAGAGAAGAAGAGGGGAAGGAGAAGAGGAGGGGAAGGAGGAAAAGAGGAAAGGAGGGAAGGAGGGAAGGAGGAAGAAGAGGAAGGAAGAGGAGAAGAAAGGGTGGAAGGAGGGAAGAGGAAGGGAAAGAAAATAGAAAAGAAAAAGAGAGGATGGAAGGGGAAGAGTAGAAGAGGGGGAGAAAAAGCGAAAGAGAAGAAGAGGAGGGAAGGAGGAAGAAGAAGAAGGAGAGAGTAGAGAGGAGGGAAGAGAAAGATGGTGATGATGGTCGTGATGATGTGAAAAATAGTGATGATTATGATGTTAGTGATGGTGTTGATGGCGGTGGTAACGGTGTGACATATAGTGATGACAGTAGTGGCGATAAAAGTGATAACGTGGTGGTGATGTAAGTGATCGAGGTAACAATGGCATATGATAGTGACATAGCCTAAGTGGTGAAGGTCAAGATGGTGATGAAAATGGTGATGACAGGGATGGTAGTGGTGATGATGATGGGCTCGTTTCGGACTTCAAGCATGGCCCTTTGACTTTAAAACGAGGGGTAAGTGATGATGGTGGTCATGATGGTGATGATGATGATGATGATAAGGAGGAGGAGGAGGATATGATGATGATGATGATGATGATGATGATGATGATGGATGAATGATGATGATGATGATGATGATGAGGAGGAGGACTGATGATGATGATGATGATGATGATGCTGATGTAAGTGATGGTGGTGCTGATGGGATGATGATGTGGTACTTGCAGTGACACAGGTTAATGATAATGGAAATTATTTTATATATAATAACAATAAAGGTAATAATTATTGTCATAATGATAATGACAGAGGTTAAATAGAAATAATAGTAAATCTAACGGTGATGATAGTTGGAAAATTGATAAAGATGATATTTTGATAATGTTAAAAGAGAGGCAGAAGAAAAGAAAAAAGAAAAGGAAAAAACGAAAATAAAAGAAACGAAATAAAACAAACAAGAGACAAAAGCAAACGCAATACAAAACACGACAAACCAACCAACAAACGACTTTAAAAAAAGGCCGAGAAAATCCTATACCTTTATCTCTATTGAAATCCCACAAGATCGATACGTGGAGCGGCCGCGATTCGGCGTCGGAAATAAAATAGCGATTTAATCTGCTTAAACAAGAAAACGCCGCACCGCCATTTCGTATTTCAGTCACAGTCACGAATGTAAACAAATATTTGAAGCGATGAATAACAAAGAGATGGCGAATGAATGACTTGTGGAATATGCATTAGTTGAAATGCATGCTGGGGACTTGAGGGAATGTGAATTTATTTGCATTCACGTTCTTGTATAATGGAGATTGTAAATTTATAAAATTCACATACATACACTCACACATACAGACACACATATATATACACACATGTGTATATATATTACAAGTATGTGTGTGTGCAATATATACACATACATACATATACACGCGCGCGGGCGTGTGTGGGTGTGTGGACGCACGCTTCGTGGGTGTTCACACACACACACACACACACACACATATATATATATATATATATATATATATATTATATATATATATATATATATATGCCGAAGAAATCCTGTTTCTGCTAACCAGCATTTGAAAAAGTTTTAGTCAACAAAAGCCGTTTAGGAGTTGAAAGCTGCAATTTGGAGTAAAGGTTGTTCCGCCATTGTTACGGTTATCATCAAAGTTTTCATTACCATTAATGCTGTTATTACTCTAATCGCTATGTTTATGGCAAGGGCATTTCATGGGTCCTTGCTAATGACATGAATATAATTGAGGGGGTTTCTTTATCAATTTCTAGTTTTTTTTTTATCTATTTACCTAATCATTTTGTGTTTCTGTATTTTGTGCTTGTTCGTTTCTCTGTGTGTGTCTGTGTGTGTGTGTGTGTGTGTGTGTGTGTGTGTGTGTGTGTGTGTGTGTGTGTGTGTGTGTGTGTGCTGCTCTGTGTTACCAAGGCATATATGGCAAACCAGCTATAAATAGTGGCACACTGTCAAACCGTACTTGATTTTAGCTTTTGCAATATGCTGGTGAACCTATACATCAAACCGGTCTCTGGATTTAAGTCTTATCTAATTGGAACTTTCTTGATATGAAAAACACACTACAATAAATTAGTCGTTTGCATTATAACCATTTTTAACAGATTGGCTCTTTATTTAAAACCATCTGCCGCAGGTTGCCATATCTTAATACCAGTCACCACGACCCTCCTTGGCACCGCTGACTGAACAGCTAAGTTACCGTCACAGCAGTAGTAAATAATAAAGAGAAAGTGGCTAGATAAATACTGAAATTGAAAGCAAAAATGCCTCACATGCAAGATAGAAATAACAAATGCCAATGATTGTACGCGATTACCATTTACTATGGTTTCAACAGCATTAATTATATAAAAAGCGCACCATTACCACTAAATCGGACAAGTTGACAACACTCACCTGCTAAACGGTCTCTTTCATTACCGTACAAATGTGTATGTATATATATATATATATATATATATATATATATATATATATATATATATATATATATATATATATATATATATATATATACATACACACACACACACATACACACACACATGGGTATGTATACATATGCATATATATATATATATATGTGTGTGTGTGTGTGTGTGTGTGTGTGTGTGTGTGTGTGTGTGTGTGTGTGTGCATATATATATGTATATATTTATATATACATATATATGTATATATATATATATACATATATATATATATATATATATATACACATATACATACACAATCTAAACTTGTTCAAATAAAAAAAAATCTCGGACGCGAATATTTACATCAGAATCCAGAACCTGTCCTGGCGAACACGAACGTATGGCAACTCTAAAGTATCAACATCAACGCCTCTTGTATCCGAAACATATGCGCTTAATTGGCACGGACATGTGCTTCGGACATGAGCTGAGAATAACGGTTCACACATTGGCAACACTGGCTGGTGAACTCGGCGAGGACTGTGTATCAGACAGAATGTATAGTAACAATATGTGCAGACATACTGTAGCCTACGAACGTGCATGAATAACACCGCAACGTTGTAGGAATCTTGTCGGTAATTTAAGATCTCTAACCCGAATTTAACCCGACTCCAAGCACATTTATCGGCATTCAACCGGTACTCTCTGCTCCCGTGCATTTACGTCCGCGCTCGTTACGCAGTGAGACCGCTACTTAGCATCGTCCTTTCGTCTGTGATCCCCGGGAAAATTTGCATCTACAATGAAAAAGGTCGTAGACGGGAAGCAATCTTGTTCCAACTTTGTACATCAAGGTTTCTGCCACAGAAGAGCCGGAATGACGACCCCCTCCCCCTCCTCACCTCCTCTCCCCCCTCCTTGCATCGCCCTCCCCCCATCTCACTCCTCTCCCCTCTTGCATTCCCCCCCCCCTCACCTCCTCTCCCCCTCCTTGCATCGCCCTCCCCCGCTCTCCCCCTCCTTGCATCGCCCTCCCCCCCACCTCACCTCCTCTCCCCTCTTGCATCCCCTGCTCTCGCCTTGCATCGCCCTCCCCCCCACCTCACCTCCTCTCCCCCTCCTTGCATCGCCCTCCCCCCCCCACCTCACCTCTCTCCCCCCAACTCACCTCCTCTCCCCCTCCTTGCATCGCCCTCCCCCTGCATCGCCCCCCCCCCCCCACCACACTCCCCTTCCCCCGTCCCCCCTTGCCTTCAGAAGCTTTCCTTCGCTCACCTGGGGGCGCTGGAGGAGGTGGGGAGGGAGAATTGATGGGGGGGGGGAGGTGAATGGTGCAGAATTTCGAAACGGTCTTCGGAAGAAGGGGAGAGGTGAGAGGGGAGGGAGGGGAGAGGTGAAAGGGGAAGGAGGGGAGGGGAGAGGGGAGGGGAGGGGAGGGGAGGGGAGGGGGAGAGGTGAGGGGAGGGAGAGAGTGGGAGAGGTGAAAGGGGAGGGGAGGGGGGAGACATGAGAGGGGTAAGGGGAGAAGTGAGAGGGGTAGAGGAGGAGGATAGTGATGAGGGGGTGTAAGATAAATGAGAGAAAGGGGATGAGGGGAGGTGAGCCGAGAATGAGGGAGGTTCAGATGAAGAGAAAAGGGTAGGGTGAGACGAAGAGAGAGAGAAAGGGAGGGTGAGAGGAAGAGAGAGAGAAAAGGAGGGCGAGAGGAGGGAGACAAAACGAATTGCGGCGAGGAATCCGGCCAGCCTGTGAACGCGAGACCGCCCCGCCGCCCAGAGCACAGCTGAAACAAAAGCAACGATTGACAAAAATTCGCCATGATAGCAAGCACAAAGGAGACTCCTGTTGTTTTGTTTCATTGTTCATTTGGCGCAAGAACAACGTCCCACTACACAGGCCAGGGAGACAAACGATCGCTTGTTGTTTTAGGGTCTGAAGGTCCTGTGCCCAAGCGATAACAAAGATCATATATATCAGCGATTACCAATTGTTACCGTCTCTGATTGCTAGTCCGTCAGCCCCCCTAGTTACGGCCAAATTAATAGCCAGGTAGTTACAGTAAGCGTACAAACATCTTAACTTTGATGTACACCTGGGTCGTGTATGTGTGTACAATCCCTGGCAAGATTTAGGGGAACGCTGCAGAGAGGGAGAACTGACAGGCTTGATAAACAACAAAATATACACTTTAAAGAAAAGGGAACAGTGAGGAAAAAGCATTAATGTCGTATATGGTGGGCGAGGCGCGTTTATAAAGTGAATTGATGGCAATTGGAATGTATAATAACTGTCGGGAGAGTCCGTTTCAAATTCAAATTCGAATAATTTATGTCGTGAGGTTTATGCCTGTCTTTTAATGCAGGGAGCAGATGCACAAAAGCGGAACGGTCCCGGATGCGAAACAATAGGGTAGAAAAGGTAACCAATATGTGTGTGTGCATTATTTATATGTGTTTGTATGTGTATATATGTATATATATATATATATATATATATATATATATATATATATATATATATATATATATTTATATATAATTTTCATCCCTTCACCCAAGCAACTGGCTAATGAACAGAAGAACTATGGCGTCGAGAGTAAGCCCTCTACAGTCAGAAAAGAAGTTAAATGAGATAGGATACCGTGCACGCAGGGCAACTAAAGACTAATCATAACCACTAGGAAGAAACGACTGGCCAGGTAAAGGCGCACAAGGATTGAACATCGGGATCGGGAGAAGGTATATCTTACTTAAATCTTCCTTTAGGTTACGCTTCTATGTCATTCAAACGTAATTTAGTGAAATATATATGCAGACATGGAAAAATACATGTTAGGTTCACAATATTAATGTAATATGATGTGCATATTTATTTCGAAAGCAAGATCAGAAAAAGGTCATGTTGGAGATGGAGTTCAAGAGAGTTTTATGTGAATGTTAGAGTCATCTCGTTACTTTTATTATTATTTTTACTTGCATGTTTGTTTCTTTGATGAGTCTACTAATGGACAGATGGAAATTTGTTAAAAGAACCAGCTTACAGAAGGACCTCCACGACCGCCAGAGAGCACAAGTAAAATTCCCTACCATGGTGACATCTGTAATGGAAAATTAGAGATTCTAAAAGGTAATCTAAATCAAGTTGGATATCGTGACATTGATAGACGTCTTCTGTCCCAATTCTATGACTGGTTCCCAGATACTGACTGCATTTTCATACATGGAGCTTCCTGCCACACAGCCGCGTCAAAACCCATTGGATAGTATAAGAGTGCTTGATTGGCCTGAAAAAGGTTCAGATTAAAATCCTATGAAAAGACACGACAGACGAAATAAGCTAAGTAGAATGTAATAACAAAATTGAGCTAACTGAACGATTGATAAAGGTATGGCAAAAAAAAAAACAGAAATAAGGAAAAGGCTTGTCGGTATTCGAGGCATGCCAAAATGTTGCCACATTGATTAAGGCTGAGGGTGGTTTTGTGGTTACTTATATCATGTCTTTAATAATGTAAGCAATGGAGATGAGGAAATAATAAGTTGCTTTCATTTTGGGATATATATTCTACAAAAAATCGCCGGTGCTCTAATAATGAAGTCATGGCCATACTACAGCTCCATTGATATATATATATATATATATATATATATATATATATATATATATATATATATATATATATATATATATATATATATATATGTATGTGTGTGTACATGTATACACACACACACACACACACACATACACACACACACACACACACACACACACATATATATATATATATATATATATATATATATATATATATATATATATATATATATATATAAATATATACATATACATATATCTATATCTATATATCCGGAACCGACATCTACCCCTTTCAAAGGGAGAGATTAAAACGGGGAGACAGAAGGGTTTGGGATTCGATTTGAAAAGCTCGAGCAAGGGTAATGGTCTCGCCGCCGCCGCTCTCTCGGTCTCTCTCGGTTCGAAATCGGATATCCAGGCGAAAATAAATCCGAGTGACTCGATCATCAGACGTACAGCCGGTACTCCCCTTTCTCCTCTCCCATTTTCCTTATTTCTTTCTGTTTCTTCTCATGTTTTTTTTTTTTTTCTTTTTTCCCCTTGCTCTTTCTCTTTCCTATTTCCTTTTCCTCTTTCCTTCTCTTTCTTTGCCTCAT
>NW_020868314.1:217096-224596 GCF_003789085.1 Penaeus vannamei
GAGAGAGAGAGAGAGAGAGAGAGAGAGAGAGAGAGAGAGAGGAGGGAGGAGGGAGAGAGAGAAGAGAGAGACAGAAAAGCGAGAGACTATTTCTTCTGCATTATTCATCGTTGTTGGCATTACAAACCGTTATCCTCATCAATTAGTTGTAGTAGCAAATAACTTTAGTCGCCCGTCAATTATCGTCTTAATAATATTTTATACAAGTACAAGACATTTTATATATCTTTCTATCATTTAAGGGATCTATAATTGTCAACTGATATCAGATCTATCCATGAAGAAAGTCTCGAATGCAGGTGTCCTCTAAAGCCGAGGTCCGACGTGCCTAACCTGACTCAGCAACCAGACTTGAATCCTCTTTGGGCCGCTCCTGGGCACGCTGTCTCGGGAACTGTACACCGTCCAAACCCAAGAAAAAAACATAACTGGCAACTCAACTAGCACTTTGGCGTACTCCGAATCGCCATGTTTCATTTGAAAACAAATATCATAATACATATAATAATGGTAATAAATGAATAAAGTAGGATAAAATCATTAAAATATTTTGTTTATTTTGAAAATGACAAACATATCTAAAAAGAGAGCATTGGATATCAGATTACTAGACGAGAAAAGTGACCTAGCGAATCGAAGCATCCCAACGTATCGGAGGTAAGGACACTTCAGGTACTACTCTCGCATAGGATATCAGATTACTAGACGAGAAAAGTGACCTAGCGAATCGAAGCATCCCAAAGTCAAATCTAAGTTGCCAGTTTGTTCTTTTCTAAAATAAAACTCACTATGCGAGGGTAGTACCTGAAGTGTCCTTACCTCAGATCCTACTACTTCTTCGTGGGCAGTAATAACTTAGAGTCTATGATCGTCTTACACATTTGTTAAATATCAACATGAAAACAACTCCCTTAAGATATAAAAGGCTATTTGTAATGAAACCAAAGTGGAAGACTAGGCGACCTAAGGGTCAAGAACTAGGCCTAAACATGACAAATGAAAATGCTAACAGTAATGATAATATTCATCATGATGATTCGTAATACGAATGACAATGACGCTGATAATAACAATAATGAAAATAGTAATAATAAAAAGCAATGATAAGAGAAATTATGATAATACTAATAATAAAAATAATAAAAAGCAATAAGAGAAATTATGATACTAATAATAAAAAAAATAACAGCAATGATAATGCTAACGATAAGAGTAATCGTAATGATACAATATAATGGAAACAATAATAACAAAAACATTAATAATGGTAGCAATAGTAAACCATGATGATAATATTAAGTGATTTTAATGACAATAATGATAAAAAACATTAACAACGGAAACAATAATAAGCATAATAATACAATAGTAGTAAGGACATATGACATATGATGATAACTAATAATGATTATGAAATCTTTTAATCATTATTATTATTAATATTATCATTGTCATTACTACCTCCACAATAAATATTAATTTCATTAGTAGTGGTTTCATAATTGATATTATTATTATTATTACTATTATTATCATGATCGTTGTTACTATTATTATAATAATAATCATTATGATTATTATCATTACTATTATTTTATATTCTTATAATTACTTTTATAATTACTAAAATAATTATAATAATTATTATATTTATAATAAATATATTTACTATCTTAACTACTACTATTTCTGCCGTCGTTACCACCATTGCTTATTGACAAATTTCCTTCATTATAATCAAACATCATTTATCCTTGCTACCTCTAACACGGTCATAAAAAACAGTACATTTAATTAATTCTCACTTATAGACCAGCGAATTAAGATCAACTTCGCCGCCTTCTCATAAGCACCGGAATTAGAAAACGACCCAAAAGCAGGAGAGTGAATTTGTGGGAAAAATATCTTAAAATCCCTTAAGAGCCAAAGCGTGTATTAAGGAGCTCGAGTATAAAGCTGTTGATATGTTGCTGCTGTATCTCTCGATGCGGCGGTTTATCAGAATTGGCCGCAGTTGCTTTTCGTTCTATTCTTTCGCGATAATGACGATAGGGTCGGATGAAAATGATATTCGTTCATGATTCGTTATATTCTGGTATTCTCTACGTGATGGTGAAAGTGGTATTGGTCTGTGATTATGATTGAAGATGAAGATGATTGTGGGTAACTAATTAAAGTACAAGGGAGGTTATATAAGGAATTGTTAATGTAATCTATGATAATATGCTAATACCATTACTTCTGTTTCTATTGATATCACTAATAATGATTATAATGGCCTTAATGGTAATAATTGTAATGGTAATAATGATAGTGAAGGTGCCATCATCATAATTGTAATAGTGATAATGATAATGATGATAACAAGAATAAGAAAAAAAAAGCAGAATAGACATAACGACAATATCAATAATGATTAAAACAAAATATATTAATCATATGCACAGGTAGAGATGAGATACAAGGAGTGGAGAAAATCATCTTGGACTGATACGTCAATCAAAAGAAGGCAAAAAAGAAATCGCAGCTTCCTTTTTAAATTGACATTTGAGATCACCGCCAGTCCCGCCTGCACTTAAGGCAATCTAACCGAATCCTTGAAACGTTCGTCTTTGGGAAACATCTTGACAAAAAAAAAAAAAAAAAAAAAAAAAAAAAAAAAAAAAAAAAAAAAAAAAAAAAAAAAAAAAAAATCCAAATGGTACAGTCAGACATTTTTAAAAAGTTACTTCTCGATGTAAATATCAAAGATTAAAGGTGTATTTTGACAGAAACTTCTCAAGCCACTTTTATTAGCATCGGTCTTTGATCTTAGTCCCCCGTGAGTCAGAAGTATAAAAAGAAATAAAATAAAAAGTTTCAGGTCATTTGGAAAGTACTTTGACTTTATTCTTGTTTTTGGGCGTTTTTCGCATATGATAAAAGCGTAGAAGGATTCGCCATTATATGAAATGGTGGTGGTGGTGGTGATGATGAGGGTGATGGTGAGGATGGTGATAGTGATAATGAGGATGAGGATGATGTTGATGCTGCTGCTGCTGATGATGATGATGAGGACGATAACAGTAATGATAACAATAGCAATAATGAAGAATAACAATGATAATAATAAAACATGATAATAACAATGATTAATAAAACATGATAACAATGATAATAATGATAATAATAAAACATGAAACAATTATTACTTTAATCATTATCATTATCATGCGAATGATAATGAATAATAATCATAATGGTGATAAAACTAATGATACTAATATCAGTGATAACAATATGGATAATGATGATGACGATGATCATAACAGTACAAAACAACTTATGATAGCATTAATAACAACAGTAACACCTACTAATAATGACAATGATAACAATAACAATGATATTAACTCTGATAATAACAAAACGAAAATCACACAGCGATAAGAAACAACAAACAAACAAACAAGAATCCAGCCTCTCAGATCATCCTTTTTATACCAAGAAAGCGAGTTTCAGAAGTAATATCCAAGTGACAGGAACTATGCTTGCTTGCAACAGAACTTAACAGCTGCAAGCAAGGCTGCGAAAGGGGATGGGCCCCCTTGGCTACCCCCTCCTCCCTTCCTCTCCTCTTCTCCCCTTCCTCACCTTCCTCCCTTCCTTCCCTCCTCCCCTCCTTCCTTCCTTCCTCCTCCCTTCCTCTCCTTCTCTCCCCCCCCCCCTTCCCTTCTCTCCTCCTCCCCTTCTCCCCTTATCCTCTCCTCACCTCCTCACCTTCTCCCCTCCCCCCTTCCCCCTCCTCTTCTCACCTCCTCCCCTCTTCTGGGACCTTTGTGTTTAAGATATTTGCCTCAAACTACCTGAAACTTGTGTACAAACTTTATAATGTGCTTCAAAATTAGTAAACTGTTCAACTTATGGCTGCAACTTATGTACAATCTCTATAATATTAGAAAAAAATAAACTTGTAATTGTTCAATAATATTCTACAAAAAATATCAAATTGTTCAGACTGTGGCTGCAACTTCTGTACAATCTTTATAATATTCTACAATATTTATTAAACTGTTTAAATTGTGGCTGTATCTACAAAATTTGTTAAATTATTCACATGGAGGCTGCAACTTATCTACATTTTCAATAAAATTCTACAAAATTTATTATACTTCATATTGTGGCTGCAACTTATTTACCTCTAAAAAATAATACAATATATTACATTGTTCACTTTGTGGCTGTAACCTATGTCCAATATTTATATTCTACAAAACTGATTATACTATTATTGTGGATGCAACTTATGTGCAATCAATTTCATATTCTACAAAATTTATTAAACTGTTCACACTGTGGCTACAGCCTTTGTACACTCGATAAATTTCTACAATTTATTAATCTGTTCACATTGTGTTTGCAACTTATGTAGAATCTATAAATCCATAAAATTTATTGAACATTTTACAATTTGGCTGCAACTTCTGTACAATCTCTATAAAATTCTACAATATTTAGCAAACTTTTCATACTGTGGCTGCAACTTATGTAAAGTCTTCATATTCTACAAAACTGATTAAACTATTCACATTGTAGCTGAAACACGTACAATCCCAATTAATTTCTACAAAATTTATCAATTTCTTCACAGTTAAAACGTACAATCTCAAAATTCAAAAAACCGTTCTAATTCTAAGTTTAAATCCCAACAATGGTTCATTAGGACAGTACATATTTATCGATATTTATTAATAACCCATACCCACATAGAAGTTATCTTGGAAGTTACAATCTTTCAACCATGGAAATCCCCCCACAGAATATTTGAACCCCCCAGGCGGTCCTCTTATCCATGGAAAAATCGAGATTCAACAGTAATACTAATCTACTAAATTACTGACGATGAAGTGTTGCCGACCATTCCTCGTGAGGTTGAAAAAATTGGTATAATAGTCATCTCAGATACTTTATTACACGTGACTTTACAAATGCATGCATACATGTAAGTACACCCACATCATAACACCTCTCGCGTCATATTTGCTGTAAGCTGATTGTATATTATATTCAGTAACAATGCATTGTTTAAACTAATAAATGTGTTACACACACACACACACACACACACACACACACACACACACACACAACACACACACACACACACACACACACACACACTCACATTCACGTAAAACAGCGGCGATAACTACACACTCATACCTTCGATAATGGGGTTCTGGCAAAACGCTGTCGGGCATACCACACGCCATTCCTTCTATTATCCTCACATCCCTAATGTAATAAACTCTAAACTACGCAATTCCACGTGCTATAAACAGAATGAAACTGACGAAGACCCGAAGCTAAAAAAAAAAAAAAAAAAAAAAAAAAAAAAAAAAAAAAAAAAAAAAATACCATTTATAGTTTCCTCTGGAAGTCTGAACCACGGCCCTTAAAAGCTTTGTCGCGACGGGGTAGATTTAGAGCGCGGACACCAGAGGGCTACGTTAAGGGACGCAAAACGAAAAGAAAATGAGCCGAGTAACCTGATCATATTTCTGGTTGGTGTATAACTCTGGCGTTTCATTACGTAATTCAGTTAATACGATATATTGACTCAAAAAGTGGCGTAGACCTGTAGTTCTTAAACCTTTTGATATCATTACCAACAGCAGTATTGTGATTGATCGTTATTACTCATAATTCTAGTCCCCTTCATTTATAGGAAAGAAAAAATGGAAATGCCAATATTATGCATTTGATTTGTAGGAAATTGATATCTACTGTAATAATCACAAATATTAGTCTTTTTTACACCTGTATTATTCATTCATTATCATCACAACTATTCAATTTCCTCGATGAGCTATTGCTATTACAAAGTGCCTCGTTACCCACCAAAACCCGCTTCACTACCCGTACGGCGGTAATTACCCCCTGTCTGAGATTCACTGACTTCGACAGAGCTATTAATATTACTTTACGTTAGACAATAATGCACTTATGCAGTCGGCCAAGATTTCATGAAAAGTGACCTAGACGACTCATCACATGAAGAGACAAAACAACGATGGAAATTCGAGAAAAGGAGCATGCATAATACTTTTAACTACATACTTTCGAGCAAACAAGTGATGCTCATGTGGCCCGCATGGCTTTATAGGCGGGATTCGAATCTAATTTGGTGCATTCGATGAAAAAAAATGCAGCCATGCGCTTTCACACAAGGGACTATTAACAATAAACAATTATTTTCATAAAATGGTGACAGTGATAATGAGTATCTGAATATTATTGAATATTAACAACTGTAATAATAATACGCCAAACAAAGAACAGCAAAACCGTAGAGAATGCTGTTAATAATGAGAGTAATGAAAGTGATTAGATTATTATTTACACTAATGAGAATGAAAAGAAAAACAATTACAATAATGGTGATTATGAATTAACCATTAAGTCTCTGAGGAGGAAGATGCTGTTGAGGGTATTAGTGCTCAGAATAATGCTAGTCCTCTTACCAGTACTAATTATTATAGTAATTATGATAATCGCCTTCATCATTATCATGATAATAATAATCATGTTAATAGTGATAGTGATAGTGATAATGAAAATGACTGATAATGAAAATAATAATGATGATAGCAATTATGATATTTCTCATCATTATCGTTATCATTGTTCTATTATCACTGCCACTATTGGCACCGTCATTTGTTAGTTATTAATATCATCATTGATGATGATCAATCATCTTTATTATTATATCATCATCATCAAAATGTGCTACTGCACACACACACACATTGTGTGTGTGTGTGTGTGTGTGTGTGTGTGTGTGTGTGTGTGTGTGTGTGTGTGTGTGTGTGTGTGTGTGTGTGTGTGTGTGTGTGTGTGTGAACGTACACACAAGAGTGCGCAAGAGATAAATATATAAAACAGAAACATAATTAGGCAAATGAGAAAAGGTGCTGAGATATCAGTGTAAGTACAAATGCTTAAATAAATTCAGAAATCATATGAATCCACGCCCGAAAGATACAGAGTATACTGTATCACTTCACACTGTTCATATATCTTTATTTCTTTTCAATCGCCAAATAAATTTCATTATTAATATAATAATCAACATCTCAATTATTTACGTAATCATTACCATCACATAAACGTCACCAGTTGTTATCATTAATGCATCAATCATCACTATTGCCATCATTTACGTCGACCTTATCAAAACAATTCAGCCATTACCTTCCCCATTATCATTAATAAAACCTCTATAATCAACTAAATATTTGAGTTCTCCCGTGTTTCATTACTGTTCTATCATTCCTGAAACTACAAACTACACTATCTTCATTGACATTATTTCTCGTTAAGAGAGTAAATTACTTTATAAAAAAATAATAATGATATTATATAATAAATATAATAATAATAATATAAAATACGCATCCTCAAATTCCTTCAGATTCTTTTCAGTCACTGCAAAAATAATTCTTTATATTTTCTCAA
>NW_020868314.1:231281-246281 GCF_003789085.1 Penaeus vannamei
GGAGAAGAAGAGAGAGAGAGGAGAGAGAAGAGGAGAGGAGACCGGGGGGAGGAGGAGGAGGGAGGAGGGAGGAGGGAGGGGAGGGAGGAGGGAGGAGGTAGAGAGAGAGGAGAGAGAGACCGAGAGAGAGGAGAGAGAGAGAGAGAGAGAGAGGAGAGAGAGAGATAGAGAGAGAAGATGGAGAGAGAGAGGAGGGAGAGAAGAGGGAAAGAAGAAAAAGAGAGAGTTAGAGAAGAGAAGAGAGGAGAAGAAAAAAATAATGAGATGAGAGAGAGAGAGTTGAAAGATTGAGAGAGTGAGAGAATTGAGAGAGTGAGTGAGAGTGAAAGAGAGAGAGAGAAGAGAGAGGAGAGAGAGAGAGAGAGATAGAGAGAGAGAGATGGACAGAGAGAGATGAGGAGAGAGAGAGAGAGAGAGGAGAGAGAGAGAGAGATGAGAGGAGGAGAGAGGAGAGAGAGAGAGAGAGAGTGAGTGAGAGAGACGCGTGAGTGATGTGAGTGAGTGACGTGAGTGATCACGAAGGGAGAGAGTATGGTGAGAGATTGAGAGGTGAGTTAGAGTGAAAGAGAGAGTGGAGTTAGAGTGGAAAGAGAAGAGTGATGAGAGTGAAGAGTGAGAGTGAGAGGAAAGAGTAAGAGAGAGAGAGAGAGTGAGGGTTGAGTTAGTGGAGAGGTCGAGGAGAAAGAGAATGAGAGAGAGAGAGGAGAGAGAGAGAGAGAGAGAGAGAGAGAGAGAGAGGAAGAGATAGGAGCATGAGGAGAGAGAGAGAGAGAGGAGAGAGTGAGAGAGAAGAAGAGCAGAGAGAGGAGTGAGAGAGAGAAAAGAGAGTGAGTGACAGAGGAAGAGTGAGAAGAGTGAAAGTTGAGAGTGTTCGTTGTGAGAAATGAGATGAGAGTGAGAGATTAGAGAGAGAGTGAGAGTGAGAGTGAGAGTGAGAGTGATGAATTTGAGACTAGAGTGAGAGTGAGAGTTGAGGTGTTTGGGGGGGAGGGGAAAAGTGAGAGAGAGAGAGAGAGAGGAGAGAGAGAGAGAGAGAGACGAGAGAGAGAGGGAGAGAGAGAGAGAGAGAGAGAGAGAGAGAGAGAAGAGAGAAGAGATCGAAGAAAGAGAAAGAGAAAAAGGAGAGAAAAAGTAAGAGGTTGATACTCCTATATGATGAATCACTGGCGGGCAGTAGTGATGACACCGATTGGCTTTAACACTTTATTGAATAACCACGAATGGAGTAGATAGAACGATATGATTCTTAGCGTCTGGTGCCCGCTACCCACCAGCGACAGGTGGTGGCCGGCCGGGCTGATTTAGCTTTCGGAGGCAGCATAGGGACGCGAAGTGGAGTTGAGAACCCACCCTGCTGAGGACAGGGCTCGCCGAGGGTGTGAGTGCCGCAGTGAGAGTGACGTGAGTAGTTCAGCTTGGGTCATTCCTTACGTGGCAGGGGGCGTACAAAGGAAACTTGCCGGCCACGTTGTGCGTATAGGGCATGTGTCCAAAACATTTTCGCCTATGTACCTCTTATTATCCTCTTGTACTGTTAGTACCCCCCCCCCCACCGTCCACCATGCCCCTAAACCAAATTGCTTTATCATTTAGTGGATTAATGCAAATAATTTACTAATTACTGGAAGACAGCACTGAAAAAGTTTGGTCAAAAAAATCGAATTTCTACACGAATAAAAAAAACATGATTTAAAACAAAATGCTTGCAAAATACTTTACCGTAACTTACTGTGGCGAATGTAAGCGAGTGTGTTCCAGTTTGAACAACATGCCATATAGGTATACTAGAGAGAAAGAGAGGAAGAGAGAGAGAGAGAGAGACGAGAGAGAGAGACGAGAGAGAGAGAGAGAGAGAAGAAGAGGAGGGAGGAGGAGAGAGAGAGAGAGAGAGAAAGAGAAAAGAACGAAAGAGAGAGAGAACAGAGAGAGAGATGAGAGTGAGAGAGAGAGAGAGAGAGAGAAGAGAGAGGGAGGAGAGGAGAAGAAGAGAGAAGATGAGAGGAGGAGAGAGAGAGAGAGGAGACGGATGAGAGGACGAGAGAGGGAAGAGATGGAGAGGTGCCACTCGTCCTCCTCCAACCTCCTCTACATAATATCACTGATACCAATCATTAAAGAGTCGATGGAGAGACGAGGGAGAGAGAGAAAATTCCGGAGACGGCAGAGAAAAAAAGAACAGTTAAAGGATAACAAAGAGAAGAGAAAAATAAAATAACTATGAAGCGAGCGAAACAAACTAAAAGACAGAATATAAAAAGAGAGAAGCGAAAATGATGAAACGAAAGAGAATGAAATAAGAGATAATAACAAAAATACAGCAGAATCATACCAAAATGTTTACCAAAACCGACAAGAGAGATAGAGAAACCAAAAACAGAGGGACGAACTTAAAGGAAAATTGATCAAAAAATAGTGATGGATAAGGACTAGAGAAAAAAGAAAGTTATCGGAGAGAGATGGGTAAGAAAAAAAAGATAAAAAGGAAACAAAGTAAATTAGAACAAACCATGTATAAGAGAGGAGGAAAAAACGGGAGACAACGCAGAAAAGACAATTAAGTTAATAAGAATAATTTCATAAGTGATCTGGAAAAAAAAAGAAAACAGTATGAAAGAAGAGGAAAAGAAGGAAGAAGAAAGATAATTGCGAGAGCCCTACAAAGAACTGGAAAATATAAGAAAGATTGTGAAAAAAAGTCCAAATGAAGAAGAAAAAGAATAGACGGATAACAATAAAATGCAGATTAAAAGGAGAACAAATGAAAGGTTTTCTAACACAGAAAAGGTCTCTCGAGAAGACCAAAAAAGTAAAGTAGCAAGGCTAATTTGAAATACAAAATCGAAAGAAGGTGAATAATGTGATGATTATTACTATATGGTGATGATAATAATAATGGAAAATAAGTAATTAATAATAATAATAAATCATAATAATAATGATAAAATAGCAATAATGGTAATAATAACAATGATAATAATAATTGATAACATATATGATAATAATAACAATAAAAATAATGATGATATAATGATAGTAATAACTTAATGGTAATAAAATGATAATACTTAGAACACTACTACAAATGATTATAAAAACATTATAAGAAAATAATAATAATGATAATAACAACAATGATAAGAATCATAACATTGATAATGACAATGATAATGATAATGGTAATGGTGATATTGACAATAATATAATAATAATGATGATAATAAAATGCTAATAGTGTTAATAAAATGATAATTGACAATGATTAAAATGATAATTAATAATGATAATACCAAATAAAGAATGGATACTGCTACTAATAACAATGATAACGATAACATGATATGATAATAAACAATCTATGTAACCTGATTGCCACTAATGATAATAACTATGAATGCGATATGATAACGATACCATTATTGATAATAAAACGAGAATATAATGAATGTATAAATGAATAATGAAGATAAAATAAAAACGATAACGATGAAGATAACGAATAATTGATAACGATAAGCAATAATAATAATATAGTAAAAATAAAGGAGAAGAACAAACAACAACAACACACAACAATAACAAAAAGAAAACAACAACTAAGAATAAAGAACAAAAACAGAACAACAAGAAATAAAGAACAAAAAAAAGAACAGAAGAAAATAAAGAAAAAAGATAAGAAGAAAGAAGAGCAGACCAAAACAAAGAAAGAAAAAAAAAACAGAACAACGTCCCCCCCCCCAACCCCCTCCATCCAGGGAGCGATTTCGAAAAGCCCACAAAATCGGGTCACACAGCAATCAGGTCAACTCAGGTCAACGAGAGACAAATGGCTTGAGGACTCGGGCAGAGGGGGGGGGGAGGTTAGGTTAAAACACCAGAGAAGAAGAAGAAGAAGAAGAGAAAAGGAGAAGGAGAAAGGAGAAGAAAAGAAGAAGAAGAAGAATAGAGAAGGAGAAGGAGGAGAAGATGAAAAAGAAGAAGAAGAAATAGATGATGCAGAGGTAGAAAAACAAGATGATGGTGTAGAAGTGGAAGAAGAAGAGAATGAAGAAAGAGAAGATGATGAAGGACTGAAAGAAGAAGAAATCGAAGATGATGTAGAAGTGGAAGAAGAAGAAACAGAAGAAATAGAATATAATGAAGAAATGGGGGAAAAAGAAGGACATGAACATTATAAATGAATAATATAATGATACTAATACTTCTTTATTTCTTTCCAACTTTCAATTAAGGACGTCTATATATATATATATCTTTTTATATTATTAATTCATTTATTCATGTGTTTTATGTTTATTTTTTGTTCATTTAAGCATTTATCTATTTATTAATTTGTGTATGTATTTATTTCTTTATTCTTTATTCTATTTATACCTTTGTTTATTTAATTATTCATGTGTTTGCCTATTTATCTATTAAGTCATTTACTCATTTATTTATTTGATTTTCTATTTACATTTTCTGTGGTATGCGCATTTCGGTAACTATTTATTCTTAGTATTGTTTTCGCTTTCTTTCTTTCTTTCTATTTCTGTCTTCTTTTTATTTGTCTATTTTCATCCTCTATATCTCTTCTTTCTCTTTCTTTCTCTTTCTTCTTTCTTTCTCTTTCTTTCTCTTTCTCTCTCACTCCCTTCTCTCTCTTTCTCATTCTCTGGCATTTCATTCGCTTTTATTCTTTTTTTTCTTCCTCTTCCTCGTCCTCCTCCATTTCTTTTATTTCTTCTCTTTTTCTCTCTCACTTGATGGCCCGGTCTTTGTCCCAGTAATTGAAAGATTGATGTCTTGAGGGAGCGGCTGTCTGTCTGTCTCTGTCTGTTTCTTTCTCTATTTATCTGCCTATGTCTATCTGTCTGGTTTTCTGTTCTTTATCTGTTTGCCTATTGTCTATCTATCTATTTATCTGTCTCTGTCTGTCTGTTTTCTTTCTGTCTGTCTGGACGTCTGTCAGTCAGTTTGTCTGTATCTGTGTGTCCGATTGTCTGTCTCTATCTGTCAGTTATTCAATATGTCGCTGTCTGTCTGTCTAGTCTTTGGTTACTATATCTGTCTCTTTGTCTGTCTGCCTTCGTCTATCTGTCTGTCTTACTGTTAATGAGTCGGTTTTCAACCTTCCAGTCTCTTTTCTTCCCTCGAGAGAGAGAGAGAGAGAGAGAGAGAGAGAGAGCAGAGAGAAGAGAGAGAGAGAAGAGAGAGAGAGAGGAAGAGAGAGAGAGAGAGAGAGAGAGAGAGAGAGAGAGAGAGAGAGAGAGAGAGAGAGAGAGAGAGAGAAAGAGAGAGAGAGAGAGAGAAGAGAGAGAGAGAGAGAGAGAGAGAGAGAGAGAGAGAGAGAGAGAGAGAGAGAGAGAGAGAGAGAGAGAGAGAGAGGAGAGAGAGAGAGAGAGAGAGAGAGAGAGAGAGAGAGAGAGAACGAGAAAGAGAGAGAGAGAGAGCGAGAGAGAGAGAGAGAAAGAAAAGGGGCGAGACCCTGAACTTTTCCATTTGTCACGAAGATAATGATAATGTCTTCACTGCAGATCTAAGTTTCTCAAGACGTTCTTAAGATAAATGAAAGCTGAGGAGAAGAAAGAAAGAAAATAAAATGACGAAGCGAAAGAAAGAAGGGAAGAAGGCAAGTGAATAATGGAAGGGGAAGCAGAGAGGCAAAAAGAAAAAGAAAAAAAAGAAGGATAAAAAGATAAGAAAGGAAGGAGATAGAAAGGGAGAAAAGAAATGAAGAGGCAGACAGGGAAAGGAGAACAAAGAGAGAAACAATAACACAAGAAAAGAAAAGAAAGAAAAAACGATGTGTTTGACACACTGATATTAAAGGGTTTTCAAGGATAATATGATAAAGCTGGAATAAGAAAAATACGTATTTTAGTTGTTGCTGTTTCTCACTTTGTTAATAATCGTTATCCTTGTAATATAATCATACCTATAATTACCATATCATTATCGGCATTAATATGAACGTTACATTATCATCCTAATTAAGATAATCACATCATTACCGTCCTCATCGTAATGATCATAATCTCGTAGCAACAGCTGATAAAAAAAAATATTTTGAGTCATATGTTCTCATCTTTTCCCGTTCGTTTAAAGCAACGCATTCTGAGAAATTCGTAACTTTGCCACTTTTCTTTCATCACCTTAAGCTTATTTTACTTCTCTCTGTCTTTTTTTCTTCTTCTCTGATATTCCTTGTTCTTAATTCTTCCCATGTCTCGCTTCTGTTGATGTTTATTTTCCTTCTTTTTTATTTTTCTTCTCTTTCCCTCCGTCTCCCCTCTTTCATAACATCCTCGCCGCGTTTCTCCTCCCCTCTCCCCCCTCCCCAGTCTTCCTTGTCGCTGACGCCTCCTCATTTTAGTCTTTCTCCTTCTTGCTTACATTTTTATATATTTTTTTTCTCTCTTCGTTCCACTTCTCTCTCTTTTTCCTATCTTATTATTTCATCCCTATTTCGTTCTTTCTCTGTCTTTGTTTCTGTTTCAGTCTGTCGGTGTGTCTCTGTCTTCTGTTCTCCGTTTTCTTCTCTTTATCTTTCTTTTATTTACTTTCTCTTTCTTTCTTTTTCTTTCTTTCTTCCCTCTCACTCTCACTCACTTTCTCTCTCTCTCTCTCTCTCTTTCGTACGTACCCAACCCCTCTCAACAGGTATACATTTTCCATCTCGTTTACCAACTCCTCGTTCAACTGTTTCCCAAATACAACAACAACCGTGTTATGTCGATACTCCCTTCCCTCGTCGAAGTGAACAGGACGTACCTCTCTAGCAGTCGAATTGATGAATAAAAACCCTTTAAACGTACGTCGGAGAGAGTCCAACAATTCACTTGATGCAGATGACACGAACCAGCATCTAAAAGTCGGGGGCATAAAGCACACTTGGCAACCTATAGATATAAAATGATAATGTCATATTTCGCTCTGTGAAAGAACCGCAGCCATACACTGCCAAAATCCGCGGTGTTTCTACAAGAACGGATAAAATCGGAAATGAAAGCGGAGGAAAGTCAACCATACGTATCCCGGCGAAGTGAAAAGGCGTTATTTTGCCAAAAAGCGGGCGCGTGGAGCGGTCATGTGGCACCTCGCTTATATCTTGAACAGCTGTTGCGTGGCGAAGAGTGCCCAGCGTTCGCCAGGAGATCTAGCGCCCACGAGTGGTTGAATATTACTGTCACGGTTCTGTCTGTTCTCTCCGTCGCTCCTCCGAAAGATCAACATCGGCGGATAAAGCGGTGGTGTTTATAAGGTGTGTTTTAGGAGAAAGGGAAATATTAGAGAAAACAGAA
This sequence comes from Penaeus vannamei, assembly GCF_003789085.1. NCBI lineage: Eukaryota > Metazoa > Arthropoda > Malacostraca > Decapoda > Penaeidae > Penaeus > Penaeus vannamei. The sequence continues at coordinate 238,562 of NW_020868314.1, forward strand.
AGAGAATTATAAGAAAAAAAGGAAGCAAAAGTCCTTATTGCATAACTTTACACGCACGAGATGCTGTAATAGTGCTCCTTGTAGACCTGCTATGACGCACACGGTGCCTGTTTCGCTTTGATGTGACCGATTCCGCACAAACGCCGAAAGCACGAAATATATTCGACTGTCAGACGGCGAGAAAGCCGGTTGCCAAGGAAACATGACAAGAAAGGCCGGCGTGACACAGTGTCAGAGCCCTGCAAAGTGTCAACATTGCAGGGTGATAGTGTTGATCTTGACCCTGAGCGTGGCGACGGGCGTGCGGGCGAGGGACGAGGTGTGGGCAGTGCAGTTGGGGAGGGAGCATGTGGGGGACGCCCCCCGCGTGGCCGAGGAGCTGGGGATGACCATCGTCGGGAGGGTCTTCGATAATGTGTTCCTTCTCCGGGGGGAGAACATGAGGGGGAAGAGGGGGGAGGGGGATTGGGAGGGGAGGCTGATGCACCCGAAGCTGGAGTGGTCGGAGCGGCAGATGGGGCGGCGGAGGAGCCCCCGCTTCGAGGAGGACGCGGGCGAGGGAGGGGAGGGCGGCGTGGGCGAAGGGCAGGGGGGCGATGCGGGCGTGAACCCCCATGCCCGAGGCAGAAGGAATGTCGACCTGAAGCCCCCCAAGTCCCCGTTCGACCTCCTGAAGACGCAGGACCCGCTGCGCTGGCGCCAGTGGTACCTGGGGGCCGGCGAGGGCATGTTCCTGAACGTGACGGGGCTGTGGTCGCAGGGCGTGCGCGGCGGCGGCGTCAGCGTCGCCATCCTGGACGACGGCGTCGAGCTCACCCACCTGGACCTGGCCCTGAACTACGACCCCGCGGCGTCGTGGGACCTGCTCGACGCCGACCCCGACCCGACGCCCGTGCCCTGGTCGCGCCACGGCACGCAGCTGGCCGGCATCGTGGCGGCCACCCACAACAACGGGCTGTGCGGCATGGGCATGGCGCCGTGGACGGGCGTGGGCGCCGTGCGCATGCTGGGCTACGTGGTGTGGGACGCCGTGGAGGCGGCGGCGCTGTCGTACGAGCGCGACCACGTGGACGTGTACCTGGCGGCGTGGGGCCCCGTGGACACGGGCGCCGTCATGGAGGGGCCGGGCGGCCTGGCCGACAGGGCCATGCGGGAGAGCATCGTGCTGGGGAGGAAGGGCCGCGGCTCCATCTACATCTGGGCGTCAGGCAACGGCGGCTTCGTCGGCGACGACTGCAACGCCGACGGCTACGCCAACTCCATGTACACGCTGACGGTGAGCGGCAGCACGAGGGACGGCCGCCCGCCGGACTACGCCGAAACGTGCGCCGCCGCCTTCGTGTCCACGTACAGCGGCGACGCCGACCCCGAGTACGAGCCCGGCGAACGCGTGAACGGCATCGTGACGACCGACACCGGCGGCGAGTGCACGGAGTCGTTCCGCGGTTCGTCCGTGTCGGCGGCGATGGTGGCGGGCGCCTGCGCGCTCGCACTCGACGCCAACCCGGAGCTCGGCTGGCGCGACATGCAGCACCTGATGGTGCAGGCAGCCACGCCGCACAACCCGCTGCCGGAACACTGGAAGACCAACGGCGTCGGCCGCATGTACTCGCACTACTTCGGCTTCGGCTCGCTCGACGCCGGGAAGATGGTGGCCCTCGGCAGGACGTGGAAGCCGGTGCCGCCGTCGTTCCGCTGCCTGGCGCAGGCCCCGCACCACAACATCACGCTCGTCCCCGACCACGTGTACATCCTTCCCCTCACCGTCTCCAGCTGCCAGGTGGTGCAGGCCGAGCACGTGCAGGTCAATATCACGATCAGCTCGGACAACCGCGGTCAGCTCGAGCTTGACCTCGAATCCCCCTTGGGCACGACCTCCAAGCTCCTCCCGAAGCGGCCGCTCGACGTCTCGCCCTACGGAATCAACCGGCACCCGTTTCTGAGCGTGCACATGTGGGGCGAGAACCCGCGGGGCACGTGGAAGCTGCGCGTCGTCTTCCACAAGTCCAACATCCTGGAGCCGTTCGGGAAGAAGCTGTTCGTGGACGTGCCCAACATGGTGCTCAACTGGTCCCTGGTCGTCCACGGCACCGAGGTCCCACGACGCGCCCTACCACTTCAACAGAACGCAGCTGGCCGAGGCTCTGAGGGCACAGAGGACCCAGCGTCGGCCTCGCGGCGGCAGGAGGCCGCGAGAAAAGTCAGGCGCAGGAAATGACTCCTTCTGGATACACACTGACCACTGGACATCAGCGTCTGTCAAGGGCGGGAAACCCCACTCGTTCCTGCTCTGCAAAGTGGTGTCAAGCTCGCCCGCTCGCGTCACCAGCATCACTTGGCACGATGCCAGCGGCGGGGTACCTCGTGACGTCATCAAGCGCCTCACCGGTAGAGGTGCCTTGGGGGACAAGTACCCGGCGCTGCTTCTGGTGAAGGAAACGGACGATTTCAAAGGGAACTTCACGTGCCGCGTCGTTTGCGACGGGAAGGTATTCACGAAATCAATCGACGTCCTGAGTAACCTGTCCTCCGTCCCTCTCGCGATGGAAACAACACAAGTGGCACTCGAGGGCGCGGACGCCGAGCTGCCCTGTCACGGCCTCCTGCCCCGTGGGACGTGGACCAGAAACGGCAGTCGCGTGAAGACTTCCGGGCGATTCACCGTGGCCGAGGACCACCTGGCGATCGCGACGGTGCAGGAGGGCGATGTGGGCGTGTACGAGTGCCACACCCGCGCCCCCGTCCTCCGCTACGCCCACACGGCGCGGGTCACGCTCCTGCTCGCCAACGGCACCTCCACCCTCATCACCCACTACGCCATCACGACGCAGCCGCAGCCGACCGTCATGCCGACACCCCCCCTGTGCACACGCCCCCAGGAGGAACTCGAGGAGGAGGAGGAGGACCAGGGACCCCCCGACTGCCCGCGCCCGTACGTCCTCGTCGGCAAACACTGCGTCATGGTCGCCGAAGGGAGCCTGGCACAGGGCGCGGGTCCTGTGCCACCGCCAGCGGGGCGACCTGGTCAAGGTGCACGACGCCGCGTTCATGCTGGCACTCATCCAGTTCCTGCGAGTCAGAGGTAAGGCGGACGGGGGGGGGGGGGGGGGGTATGGTTCACACACATTTGCTGAGTACATACAGATACACACACACTCGTACATCCGTGCACAGTCACTTATATATATAGATACAGAGAAAGAGAAACAGACAGACGGAGAGAACAGAGAAACAAGAGAGAGAGAGAGACAGCAGACAACAGAGAGACAGAGACAGAAACGAGAGATAGAGAGAGAGACAGAAACAGAGAGAAAAATAGAAAGAGAGAAAGAGATCAGAAGACAAAGAAGACACATATATCGAAAGGAAAAGATGGAGAAAAAAAATATGAAAAGGTAGTTACTAATAATACTTTGTAAGGCTCAAAGTAAAGACTGTTTTTGCCCCCAGAATTTTTCCAAAAACGAGGGCTTCTCTTTCGGAAATGAAAGCTGTCGGATTCCATCGAGATCTTGTTTTCAACCGAATTCCAATCGAAAATTCCTGGTTATTTCATGCCATGTTTCTTATTATTTTAATGTAAATGAATTTATGTCGATATATGTTGTATATATATATATATATATATATATATATATATATATATATATATATGTGTGTGTGTATGTGTGTGTGTGTGTGTGTGTGTGTGTGTGTGTGTGTGTGTGTGTGTGTGTGTGTGTGTGTGTATGCGTGTGTGTGTGCGTGTATGCGTGTGTATATATGCATGCGTGTGTATATATGCATGCGTGTGTATATATACATGCGTGTGTTGTGTATCCGTGATTATCTATGTGCGTGTGTATGCGTGTGTGTTTAGATCCCTCGCACCGCCAAGCTGCAGTTAAAACGAAGTAACTTATTTTCCTTCCCTGGTAAGTCTCTCCTCGTAGGTCTGTTTACCACCTGCTGAGGAGGGAAAAAATGGCTCTTCGACTGAGGCAGAACTCCGGGAAACGAAAAATAAGCAATTTTCGATGCTAGTTTATTTGGCGCTTTGGAGGAAACGAATGGGAGAAGTGGGAGGGTGTGGGTCAAACGAATGATAGATAGATAGTGGAGGTAAATAGATACACACACAGACACACACACACACACACACACACACACACACACACACACACACACACACACACACACACACACACACACACACACACCACACACATACACATACACATACACAATGCGAGAGAGAGAGAGACAGAGACAGAGACAGACAGACAGACCGACAGAGACAGAGGGAGAGAGAGACAGATACAGATAGACAGAGACGAAAGGAGAGAAAGCTAGACAGAGAGAGAGAGAGAGATCAGAAGAGAAAGAAAACATATATATCGAAATGAAAAGATAAAAAAAAAAAAAAAAAAAATACATATCAAAAGGAGGTTACTAATAACACTTTATAAGGTTCAAAGTTTTTGCCCCGAGAGTTTCTCTAAAAAGCGAGGGATTCTCTTTCGGAAATGAAAGCTGTCGGATTCTATCCAGACCGTGTTTTCACCCCCCCCCCCCCGAATTCGAACCGAAAATCCCGGGTTATTTATATGTGACTACCTATCTATCCATCCATCTATCTATCCTTTCATCCATCTATCTATCTATTCACCTATCCATCTATCTATCTATCTATCTATCTATCTATCTATCTATCTATCTATCTATCCATCCATCCATCCATCCATCCATCCATCCATCCATCCATCCATCCATCCATCCATCCATCCATCCATCCATCCATCCATCCATCCATCTATCTGTATATATAGGGAGGGGGGAGCAAAAAGCGAGCAAACGGAGAGGCAATAATATCTGAAAAAGCGGTACGTCCTAAAAAAGAAAAAGAAAAAAGAAATAAGGAACCAGAAACCGTAGCTGTAAGTCACTCACAGAATGCCAGTAAAGATTTTTTTTCTCTCCTCTCCCTTCTTCGGTCTCGTATGTCTGTGTCTGTCTGTCTATCTTTTTATCTTTATGTGTCTCTCTTCTTGTCTGTCCATCTGTCTGTGTGCTTACATGGTTGTTTTGTCCCTATCTCTCTCTCACACATTCCCTCCTCCCCCCCTGTCTCTCTCTCTTTCTCACCCCCTCCTCTTCTCTCTTTCTCTCTCTTTCTCTCTCTCTCTCTCTCTCTCTCTCTCTCTCTCTCTCTCTCTCTCTCTCTCTCTCTCTCTCTCTCTCTCTCGTCTCTCTCTCTCTCCGTCTTTCTCTTTCTCTGTCTTCTTCTGTCTCTCTCTCTCTCTCTCTTCTCTCCTTCCTCTCTCTTCTCGTCTCTCTCTGTCTCTCTCTGTCTCTGTCTGCTGTCCTCTTCTCTTCTCTCTTCTCTCCTCTCTCTACTTCTCTCTCTCTCTCTGCTCATCTATCTCTCTCTGCCTCTCTCTCTCTCCTCTCTCTCTCTCTCTCTCTGTCTCTGTCTGCTATCCTCTGTCTCTGGTCTCTGTCTGTGTCTCTCTCTCGTCCTCTCTTTCTTCTCACACTCACTCTCTCTCCTCTCCGCCAGATCCCTCATCGCTCCTCAGTCTCCTCTCCGCGCGTTTCTCGACGTCTCTCATCGTCGGTGGTCTCGCTCATCCCGTTCTTCAGTGCCTCTCTCTCTTCTCGGATTCTCTAACCCGTCCTCCTGTGCAGGCGATTGTTCGTGCATCTCTGAGCATCTCATTTGCGTCTCTCTCTGGCTTCACACAAGGCACACACAATGCACACAACACACGCACAGTGGCACAGGGGGATTTTACTGAGAGGTCGCAAATGTCACATATGACACACACCAAGCCGGTGGGAAAACAGTCATAGAGATATACATGACACGTGTGAGGGTACTTAAGGGACAAGAGGCGAGGGCACATCACCCTCAATAGGTCCCGCTCTGTCTATCTATCAACTATCTATCTGATTCCTGATCCCAGACGATCGCACGCCCTCGATCGTCTCTCTCTCCTCTCCTAATTTAATATTTTTTGAGATTCCCATGTTGTTACGAACCCATTTTATAATCCAGGAGAGACAGAGGAGTCAAGCAGTGGCACAGATACTACTCGGCTCCATCAGCTGACCTTGCTGGTGACTTTTTTATCAGCGCGCACAATAGGGGTGAAAAAAGGAGGGATGAGGAGGAAGGAGGAGGGAGGGAGGAGGAGGGTTGGGGGATGGGAGGGGAAAGGAGAAGGAGGGAGGCGTAGGGAGGAGGGGGATAGGAGGGTATGGAGGAAGAGGAGAGGAGGAGAGGAAGGGGAGGAGAGGAGGTGGGGTGGGGAAGGAAGTGAGGAAGTGAAGGGGAGAGAGGGGAGGGAGAGGGGAGGAGAGGATAGGAGGTAGGTAGGAGGAAGAAGAAAGGGGAGGGGGGAAATTTTAGGGAAGCCAGGGCGGGGAGGAAGAAATAAGAATAAGAGAAAAAGAGGAGAAGGAAGTGGAGGAAGAGGAAGAATAAGAATAAAAAATGAAGGGAGGAGGAGGAGAGGAAGAGGTGGAGGTTGGTGAGGAGGAGGATAGGAGACGAAATAGGAGGAGACGGAGGAGGAGGGAAGAGGAAAGGAGGAGGAGTAGACAATATATTAATAGTTTGATGGAAAATATAAGACATAGGATATAAAGCGTAAAATAAAAAACGGCAGATAGAAACCAAGGCAAGAAAAAAGATCAAAGAATCAGGAAAGATGGCACGAAATAATAAATTGAAAACGGAAATAGATCTAGAAAATTATCGGAAATGGTGTCAAGTAAATCCAATTCTCGACTCTGCCTCCGTTCCCGTCCAGACTCCCGTCACCCCACTTGCCCATATATCATCGCATGCTCCTTGGCCGTCACCGCGCTGGCTTCGTTGCAATATCTCTTTTGTCTCTTCTCTGCCTCTCTTTTCCCGCGCCTTCTTCGTGTCCTCTCTGCTTCTTTCCACTTTTATCACTCCGTTTTTAACACTGCCTTCCAGTGTCCTCGATCTGAGCCCATGCTTTCTCCTGCTGGACTCCTTCCTCGTGCTCTTTCCCCTCTCCCTTATCCACCTTTTTCCTTCCTCCAAACCCTCTTCGGCTCCTTCTCTCTCTTCTTCTCCTCACGCGCTTACCTTCCTACCCTCAACTTAGTGACGCACCAGTGAGGGGTAACGGCCAACATCGCCCCCACCCCCCCTTTGCTGCCCTCGCAAGATCCTCTTCCATCTACCCTTCTTTTCACCCTGCCTCCTCCATCCCCCTCTCACCTACTGGTCCACGCCTCCTGGCCGCATATTTGCGCTCATATAGTGTCCGCTCCCTCCACTCGAGCGGCTATGCCCTCCTGAAGGGCCTTTCACCCTGGCCTCCTTGCCTCCTACCTCTTTTGAGCGCACAGACTATGTGCCCGCCTCACCTCCTGCGTTGAGCCTCCTTCACGGCTCAGCTAGAGGTCATCTGGAAGAGCCTCCCTGCGCTCCGTATCGACACTAGCCCACAGCCTCGCGTCGCCCTTCCAGGTCGTCGCCTCTTCCGCGCACCGGCGCCCCTCCGCGGACCTTCCAACCGGCTGCTTCTCTTCCTCCTGTCCCGGGGACAACGGCGCCCATTGCCATAGCTCCCTCCAACTGCCCTCGCAGTCCTGTACGCGGTACCTAACAGCACGTATGTTTTGCACCCTCGGGCTCCTTCCACCTCCCTCCCTCCCTTCACCGCCTCTTACCTCGCTTAGGCCCACCCTCCCACAGCCT
>NW_020868314.1:248781-251722 GCF_003789085.1 Penaeus vannamei
CGCTATGTGGTGAAATGTTGATATTATTTACTTTTGACTTTTCGTTTTTTTTTCTTCTTCTTCTTCGATGAAATGATATATGCGAAAGAACCAACGCACCAGTTGTTAAGCGAAAATATGCAAATATCTCAAAATACGCTGCGGTATCGTGGAATAAGAAAGAATCCACATTTCTGTATTTCCTGGTAGCAATTTCCGGCCGATGAAAAATACTCCTACTTATTCACTATAAAAAAAGGAGAATTACGAGCTGAAACTCCACTATATCGGGGTTTCAGCATCTGAGGTGACCTTGCAGACAATCCTTTGACGTTTTTATGATGATGGATTGTGCACAACTAAGCTGAATTTTTTTAATATAACGTTTTTTTGGGAGATTTTCGACCAACTGACGCTCCTATTTGACAGGACTTCGATCTGGAAGTGTCAATCTGAATATTACCTGGGAAGTGTTTATATCGAGAATAACAACAAAAGAAAAATAAAGAGAATGAAAAAACAAACACACAAACAAAGAGAATGAACGAGAATTAAGGAAGAAAGAATGAAAATAAATGAGTTGGATCCTTTTATGTTGGGCCTAGGGTCAAAATGATACGAAAATTATATCTAACAAAGCAGATTTAACAACAGAACTGGTATTCGCTAACCAGTCCATAACCACGACAATATATATAAGTTTTCAAAACATTGCACAGAAATTCGTGTGTGTGAAATTCAATACAATAATAAAGATACTGATAATGATGATAACGATGATAATTATGATAATGATGATGATGATGATGATAAATTGTCAGTTATTATTCATATATGTAGCAGAACTAATGAAATTTCTTGATGATTAAAAACAAACATACAGACTTATAAATAGACAAATAGATTGAATATATCCTATTTCGTTTCATTCCCTGATATATATTTTATCATTACTATATCAAGATATTTACATATATATACGTGTACTCGTTTAAAACATGATGAATAAGCAGATGAATAGTGAATAAAGATCGTGCCTAGACTGATTCACCAAAATTGATCTATTGTCATATCTTAAAGGGGAATTTCTATTCATGATGTCACCGTAAGTATTAGCATAATTTGCATATAAATTAAATGTTTGGATAAGAACGATAGGCCTACTCTATACTGAAGTTTATATTTAAAAGAATCGAAAATAAAATGGAAGTTTTTTGGACTTGGTGTGTGTTATTGAGATTTTTTAAATCTCTGGTTATGTATGAACGTTCATGTATGCGTACATGCATGCAGACCAACCTATATATATATATATATATATATATATATATATATATATATATATATATATATATATATATATATATATATATATTATATAATAATATATAATGATAGATAGATAGATAGATAGATAGATAGATAGATAGATAGATATATATGCATATATGTATAATACATATACATACATATACATATACACACAAACCACACACACACACACACACACACACACACACACACACAACACACACACACACACACACACACACACACAACACACGATCACACACACACACACGCACACAACACACACACACACACACACACACACACACACACACACACACATATAACATATATATGTGTATATATGTGTATATATAGTATATATATATATATATAGTATATATAATATATATAATATATAATAATTTGGACACACATTCACACACACATTATCACACATAGCACACACACACACACACACACACACACACGACACACACCACACACACACACACATCACACACACACACACACCACACAACACACACAACATCACACACACACACACACATCACCACCACGGATACACACACACACACACAACACGCACACACACACACACACAGCACACACACCCACCACACAGCACACAACAACACCACAGAGGTAGGACACACACACGCAACACAGCACACACAAACACGACACACACAACACAAACACGCACACACAAACACGCACCACAAACACGCACACACACACACACACACACACACACACACACACACACCACACACACACACACACACACACATATATATATATAATATATACTATATATATATATATATATTATAGTATATAATATATATATGTATATAATATGATAGTATATATATGATATAATATATATATATAATTATAATGATAATGATAGTAATAATGATGATACTGATAATCAAAATAATGATGAGATAATAATAATGATATAATAATAATGAATAATAATAATAATAATATATAATAATATACAATATGATAATAATAATAATAATAGTAATAATAAATAATAATATGAGAATATAATAAAATAACAATGATAATAATAATAACAACAATAATTGTAAACAAAGTGATATGGAATGGATGATGATGCAATAATAATAATAATAATAATTATATAATAATAAATAATAATAATAATAAATAATAATAATAATAATAATAATAATATAATGGAATAATAATAAATAATAATAAATAAGTAATAATGATAGATGGAAGGAGAATATATGAATAATAATGAATAATGATCAATAATTTGGATAATAATAATAATTGATAATAAGACATATGATATATATAATAATGATGGAACATATCCAAATAATAATAATAATATATAATAATAATAATATATAATGGAGATAATAGTCATAATATGAAAAAGAGCGGTGGAACGGAAGGGCCAGGGTAGGCTACAGTAGGATGGAGAAATAATAGATAATGAAAGGTGTGTAACATTGTAGTTTCCTAGAGTAAAAATAAAGAGGGATGGAAGGAGGAGTGGAGGATGGATAATAATAGATAAAATAATAGATAAATAATAGATAATAATAATAATAATAGTAATTGGATAATAATAATAATATTAAAATTAAAAAAATAATAA
>NW_020868314.1:274989-276033 GCF_003789085.1 Penaeus vannamei
TTTAAGGAATATATTACATACGGCTTATTTTTCCTTATCAGCAAGGGAGGAAAGAGAGAGGGGAGGATAGGGAAAAAGAGAGAGGAGGGAGGTCAGACAGGCACATGCTGACAGACTTACAGACAGAGAAACAGATACTCAGACGGAAAAAAAAAACATATAGGGAGGGACTAGTGAAGATATAGACAGAGAGATAGGAAAATTGATTGATTGATAGATAGAGAGACAGGCTGATATATAAAGAGAGAGAGAGAGAGAGAGAGAGCAGGGTGAAACAAAGAAGATTCGGCATCTGACTGACTCCGGGTGAAACCGCCTTAAACAGCAACGAAACAAACGAATCCAAAGCTACAATCAGAAAGGCGAGAAACGAAATAATCTTCTTTATCACGCACTGGGATGTCAAGGGTAATGGCCGAAGCGGCGAAGAGAGAGAAAAATGAACACAGAGAAAAAGAAATTTCGGGTTAATAAAGTGAGAGGGAGCGAAAGAGACAGGCAATATGGCCGCCATGGCTGAAAGGTGCGCAGACCTGGCGACGCTTACAAGCGAGTCTCAACTACGGAGTGATGGATCGTTGTCCGTTCGATGAGGTATTGGCCGATCCGTGTTGCCAGTTGCAGGTTCATGGTTGGGGCGGCCGCCAGGTTGTTTGATCATTGTTATGATATATTATATATTATTTATTATATATGTGCTATATATATAATATATAGTAATATAGTGTGGTGTGTGTGGTCTGTGTGTGTGTGTTGTGTGTGTGTGTGTGTGTGTGTGTGTTGGTGTGTGTGTTTTTGGGGTGGGGGGGGGGGGGTTGGGGTTATCATTATATTAAATATATATATATATAATATATATATATATATAATATATAAAATATAATATATATATATATGTGTGTGTGTGTTTGTGTGTGTGGTTGGTGTGCGTTGTGTGTGTGTGTGTGTGTGCTGTGGTTGGTGTGTGTGTGTATGTAATAATATTAATAATATATTAATATATATTTAATAATAATATATATAGTATTTTATAACGTGTGTGTG
>NW_020868314.1:276965-287551 GCF_003789085.1 Penaeus vannamei
GGATCCAGGATTTTTTTTTTTTTTTTTCTAACTCGAAAAGTAAAAACAGATTTGAATAAAATTTTAACATGAGGTTTGTCTTAGCCTATTTAATATTCCATAAAATTTGGTGGTGATCCGGAAAATACACCATATGAATGAATTTATTATCGTTTTTTGGACGCTTGCCGGAGTTTTGGAGTTATTCCGAAAAAAAGAAGGTTGGTCTCATCTCATGTGAAATTTGATAAGCTTTCAGAAAATAACCTCATATTTTTATCATCTCTAATCATTGCGTCACATTTTCCGATTTTTTAAGGTAACATGATAAAATAATATTTCGGTCGACATAGAAAATCGCTGCTACCACCTAAAAAATAACGTTCGGGCCTTGAAATTTTCAGGGGAGAACCGGGGGCCTAGAAACTCATTGAAAATGCATTAAAGTCAATTTCGGCAAGAGGCGAAAATCGCTGAAAAATCACCAGAAGGTCCCCTTAATAAATGACAATTACGAGACTGTTTCAAAAAGTTTGTGGAAAAAGTCCATAACTAAAAATAATCTGGAAGGATTTTGATTTCAGTGCACCTGAACATTCTTGTACCAACGTGTTATAACATGTTCAAACATGAATCCTTAAATGCAGGTAGGAACACATTGCCACCCATTGAAAGTCAGGCACCATTCAAGCAACATGGAATCCACCAAAATCGAGACTAGAACAAACATAAAGTTTATGGTGAAACTTGGGAGAATAGGCAAATCATTGATGCTCTGAAACAAGTATGGTGTTAATGCCCCAAAGAAATCAACAACTTACAAATGGACAAGTCACTTCACAAGTGGAAAAAACAAAGTTGAAGATGAGCCCCGCAGTGGCAAGCCAACAATGTCAATTTGTGAGGAAAACATTGATGCTGTTTGTGACTTGGTTGAAAAGGATAGATGAATATCCACTGGAAATTTTGAACAAGTGGTTGAACAAGGCTCTACCAGCATGATACTAAGGACAAAATTGAATTAAAGCAGTGGCTGCCCCAGGATAGAAATGGACCAGTCAAAGCAAAATCTGAGCATTCAAGAGGAAAGGTTATGGCCACTGTCATCTGGGATGCAGAGGGGTTTTTGCTAGTTTACATCCTCGAGAACAAGACAATTCAGTCTTCTCATTATGAAGGCGTTTTGAGAAAACTGTCTGAAAAAATATCAGAAAAACACCCTGGAAAGTTGCATCAATGCATTCTCTTCCACAATGACAATGCACCAGTTCATGGTACTCGGCAAACAAGAGCTGTGCTACGTGAATTTCAATGGGAAATCATCCATCATCCCTCTTACAGCCCTGATTTAGCCCCATCTGACTTATTTTTGTTTCCAAATTTGAAAAAATCATTGAAAGGTACCAATTTTCCATCAGTTGAATATTTAAAGAGAGCTACTCTGACATGGTTCAGATCACAAGACCCTCAATTCTACTCAGACAGGCTTTAAAGGTTCATGTTTGAACATGTTACACTACATTGGTACAAGAATGTTCAGGTGCATTGAATTCAAAATCCTAGACTTTTACCGCAAACATTTTGAAGCCCCATCACAAATGTAGAGCGATTATTATTATTTATTTTTTATTTTTTTATTTATTTATTTTTATTTTTATTTTTTTTTCAAAATATCAAATATTCAAAACATGTATTGAGAGTCGGGTCTTAGACTTCTGATAGTAAGGTAAGTAGATTGAAACAATTGTTAACCAGCAGAGGAGAAAAGTGCGAATAACTGTGGTTTGTAATGGAGGTATAGCATATGGTGTTTTATGATGGGCAACTACAGAGGAGACAGGTAGAAAGTTAGGGGATGATAAATAATGGTAATTTGGAATTACTACTGAGGAGTGAAGGCAGACTATGAAAGGCTTATAGGTAGATAAGAATTGACAAAGGTCAGGTTTGTGAGAATGGAAACCTAGTAGGAGGAGAGCCCGAGGAACAAGGTAGGGGATAGGGGAAGGAGGTGTGTCAGTAGGTTCATCAGGAGATGAATATCTCAGAGAGAGACACTTGTGACAAAAGGAATTCACCTGAGTAGATGGAATCGCTGTAGAGGAATTGGAGGATAGTTAAGAGAGTTTTTTCTTGGGAAGTTTTGGATGCTTTTGGAGGGGCATAGGGTGGGGAGGTTTGGGAAACAAAGGATTTTTTGTGAGGAGGTAAAGAGATGGGCATTTGAGGATTAGAAGATGTAGATGTAGGAATTGATGTGGTAAGTGAAGATGAGGTGGAACATTTAACATGTCTGGTGCAGTAGGTAAGGCGAGGAAGAGCTGGATTAAGAAATAGAAGAGGTAGAGGTGTGAAGGTGAGTAGGGGGAAGAGGTACTGTAGAAGATGTAGAGATAGTTTGGTTTGAGGGGAGAGGAGTAGAGTGATGATAGTATTAGAGTATGGCGTAATAGAAAAACCTCGTCGACATGCTTCCTATCAGGCCTCTTGTAGAGTAAGGCCAAGTTTGTATCTAAGAACTACTACCTCAGACTCAAACTTGTAAGTAGGGAAATTTGTATAAGATACATTGTGGGAGTAGCCACAATTGGCTTATGTACATGATTGTGCAAGGAAATTTGAACAGTCATGGCCAGGCTGGGCACATAGAGGACAGCGAGCTGTGGACTGATAGTGCTTTGCAGGGTGGCCAAAAGCCATTTTGGGCATTGCCATGTGGTGGGTCTAATACTCTGCTGATATAGACTTTATGGGAAGGGTCATATCTACCGAGGGAATCTTGGCAATATTGATGTGGGACTTCAGGTGGCTTAGTTTAGCACTGCACTGATACTGCATCATAGTGAGGCAGGTGAGAAGGTTGTCTTCACAGTTTGACCAATCCTTGTTGTAGACAGGGCAGTCAGCTAGGGAGTCAGAAACAGTTCCATACAAGTATCAAGGGAGGAATGGGGTTGGGCAGGAATAGGCTTACCAGTGAGGTCAGCCAGGATAGATAGTACATGGGCTTGGGACTCAGATGTAACAGTGATGCGTAAACGATCAGGAAGGCTGTGGAAGGTCTGTAGAGAGCCAAGGATGGGAGGAAGAGGGAGTGCTCTGAGGGAGAGGGCAATAAGGTTGAAGAGTTGTAATAAGGGAGGAGGATGTCGGAAATTGACACAGTTGTGCAGGAGATGGGGTTGAGGAATGGGTGTCTTTTGGAGGTTGAGTTCTGCCCCAATCCCTTGCCATTGTTGTTTTGGGGGGACTTAGGAAGCCTCATCCCTTAAGGCAACTAATTTTGCACGGTCTCTTTCCCCCTCGTGCTTTTTCATTTCTGTCCCTTAGAATATCCACTTCCCAAGGTGTGAGAGCTGTGCTGAAAGGATAGAAGGTTGACTTTGTACCAGTCCTGAACAGCCTGAAGGAGCCATGGGCACGGTATTTCCCTGTTTTAGTTGTCTAGCCCTCACCCCTCAAGGGGACCCTGACGGGTGGACTGTTTCTCTCCCCAACATAGTCTAACATGGCCAATAATGAAGTTATACCCTTGTTAGGGGCAGTGGGCTTGCCCCTTCACCAAATAGCCCCACTAGATCAAACTCTCCCAGTTCCCCAACCCCAGGCTCTCCTTTGACCAAGAATCTGGACACTGCAATTACTACCCACTCCTTAAGGGGGCCGTCGAATTAATATTCGACGAAGATTTAAAAAATTACTAATTTTTTTTTTTTTTTTTTTTATCTCCTGTAATCTAGTCGGCTTTGGCAGTCCCGTGACGTAATATTTCTGCTAAATATGTGAAAATAAAGGAGTTATGACTAAATCTCTGACCCCCCCTCACCTCCGGCTCTGATGTTTACTTTGTCACGTCTGAGCTAATAGACTCGACAAATTAGATTTTCTGGATTTTTTTCTATTTATTTGGTAGTCTCTCGTAGCTAGCTGGCAACTCTTCTGAATCAGCTGACATCCACAAGAGAGAGAGAGCGAGAGGCTGTGCTGCCACGCCGTGACCTTGGACCCGGCACCATCCCACCATGTGATTCGCTCTGATCACACACTAAGAGGACTCTACTAATGATAGATGTTATTCCTGTTACTAATATACGTAATATCATAAATATATCTCAATCACAGCTGCAGCAATTGGTTATTCGTATGAAATGCCTCTGGAGGAACTGCGAAACCTGTGATGCCACAGGATACTTCTAGAATCACGTGCAATTCTTGCCATTGGTACCTTGCAAAAGGGGGAACCAGGTACCAGCTACACTTCAGAATACCATGTGGATACCATAGAAGGCATCAAGATTGACGCAGAGACCAGAATTCTAGAAAAAAAAAATACGGGGAAAAGTATCAACTTCAAAGCCCGATATCTTAAAACTACACCTTTGTCGACATACTCGGGATTTTAATGGGGTTTGGATCATTTGAGAGCTGAATAAATTTGCGATTAAAGTGACAGTTAGTTTTTCATTTTAGGGGATGAAAGCCGATATATCATTTTATATAGGTATGAATGAAGATTTTAAAAAAGATATTTTTTACACTAAACTAAGCGGAAATTTCAAAATCTATTGGATAACTTTTATAGGTATTGCTATAGACTATATGTGGTAATTTTTTAAACAAGTTCGGTCAATGGATAATTGAGTTATATATATTTTTTTTAATTTCCAAAAACTTATATTTTTTTAACAATAATTTAATTGATTATTATCCAAATGGTATGAAACACGGTGGTGTAAATCGTAGTATATGTATATATGACATTAAAAAATCGCAAAAATCCGATCATAATTAACGAAGTTCGTTCTCGGTTGCGACGGCCCCCTTAATGCCTACTAGTACATTATCCACTTAAGTGAAGCCTCAATCTCCAGGACACATTTCTACTCTCCCAACTTCCTTAACTTCATCACCTCTACCCCCACAACCTTCTTCATCAATCACCCCATCCTCCCTTATTACTACTTTACAGTCTTATTCTCCACCTTCCTGTAATACTACCCCCCTCAACAATACTCCCTCTTCCACACGTCCCTGTTCCTCTACTACTCCCATTTCTACAAATATTTTAAATACTCTTTTTAGCCCAGCTAAGTGGGACCAATTTTTCATGATCCCCCTACAGCTCCTTGCTCTGACAACTCTCCAAAAACAATGTTTCTGAAAACAAGCAGGCAAATTCTCTTTCCGCAACCAACCTGAAGGTTCCCGTTTCATTACAGTTTCATCCGAAAGCCAAGCTATAGCATTATCAACTCTAACTGATCTCTCTGGCAACTCCATTTATGCAGAACCTCTTCCAACCCTTAATCCCTAGCCGACAGGTGGCATGTACGCACATGCCATGGCTGTCGTGGACCGAAAGACGGGTGGCATTGTGTCATACCCATTCCCGCGCCACTGGCTCGTCGGACAGAGTTTGTTTTTTTCAGATAGTAGCGGCTTCATTTATATGGTAAAGATTTTAGGCAATGGCACCTATCATAAAGGTAAACCTTTAAAATTTTAATATTTTTTAAAATTATAGCAAAATAAATGCTTTAAGGTGCTAAATGTCGCTCGCAAACTACCGATCGAGCCGGGCGCAAACAGGGAAAACTGCAGATGTGCGCCAACAAGCCCGTCTATACGTCCAATTACCAAACATTGTTACCCGTCGGCAATGGGTTAATACTTGTACCAGAACTGTCTATCTCCCCAGCAAACTGCCCTATCTATAATAAAGATTAATCACGGAATATGGTGTAATATCAGTACAGGGCTGCTCCATTCCTCCTAGAGGTCATCATATGAACCCCACCAACATTGCCAAAATTACTTTCTGTATACATGTTTACATTAGTGGAGAATCCCTCTGTCTAACCATATCAACCTTCTCCCCGTCGATGTCAAAACTGTAGGCGTTTAGGATAGCCTGCCAAACATTGCCATTCCACAGCCCAATGCTCTCTATGTGCCCAACCTGGTCATAACCTATCAAACTGCTCTGCACAATCACACACACATGCTAACTGCAGCGACCCCCATAATGTATTTTATAGGGGATGCCCCACCTACAAGTTTGAATCTGAGGTGGCAACTCTCAGATTAGTCTCAGGAAGCACATCGACAAGGTTTCTCTCATACTCCCTCCTCCACTAATGTCGCTCGCTCTACCCCTCCCCCTCCCTCCCAAGATGTTCCTACACCCTCCCTTATACCTACATCTTACTTCCCTTCCCTACTTCTATCTCCTACCTTCCCCAGTCAAATTCTCTTGCCATTCTAAATCCAGACACTCCAATCTCTCCTGCAGCCCCAACACCTTCCCCTCTCCCTCCCCGCACTACCCACAGCAGACAGACTAAATATTCCAGTCCCTCTTCTCCTACCACACACTCACCTCCACCTCCCTTTGCCTCTATTCCTCAGACACCAGTCTCCTCTTCGCCCCCTCTTAATAAAACCTTTGTCTCACAAAATTCTCCAACCAGCTCCACTACAGAAACTATCTGCTCAAGTTCAAAAAATGACACCAAAACTCCTCACCTACCACTCTATCCCTTTCACTTCCTCCTGGATACACACATGAATCCCTTATATCATGACTATACCCTTCCCCATATCCTCCCCCTCCTGATATTACACCCCCCCCCCTCTAATTCCTTGTCTCTCCTTCTAGCTCCTTCAAATTCTCCAAAACGCACTGTAACTGATATCACTCGTAGATCAAGTAAGTAATAGCTCTCTGACATTGGAATATTCACAGTTTCTGTTCTGACAGAGGTGACCTTCATCATTTCCTTTCTTCTTATAACTCATCCATTATCTGCCTCCAAGAGACTTTACTTACACATCCTCCTGTTCCAATTCCCAATTCCCATATGTAATGTCCCTCTTTCAGTTCCATACATTCAGTTGTCCTGTTCACGCTTTGCAACAGCCCGCACCTCTGCTTTCCTCCCACCTTTCCTCCCTTCACCAACCTCCCAACCTATCAGACATCCTTACAGAATCCCACACTTTCTGCTTTGACAACCTGTTCTCCTTCCTCACACGCATACATATCCTTCATTTGATCGAATCCCCTTACCTAACCCCACCATAACCCATTCACTTATCAACTCCTTAATGCCCATTACAATACCTTCTTGTAGTGCTACATGATCTTAGATGTCTAGCATATTTGTTTTGCTTTTAACCATTAACCATTAACCATTGAAGGTTGAGTTATAACCTGGGTAGATGATTTATGTTTGGTTAAGTTGATAGCAAGTGTCAACAAGGGGGTGTAGTAGTAGTGGTCATCTTCATCATCAAAGGTCGATAAACCGAAGGAGTTAGATTTAGAGAGGCTAGTTGATAAAGGAGCAAGCCTCAGTGTTCCTCATAAGGATACAAAGTATTCATCATTACTGGCCTGAAATACATGGGGAAGCTAAAAGGTCCACCCATCAAGGTACCCATAAAGGGTTAGGGCTAAACAGCTAACCAAGGGAATATTGGACCCATGGTTCTCTGAGGCCAATCATGCCTAGCACAAAATCAGCCTTTCATCCTCTCAACATGGCTTTCACTCCTTAGTAATTGGACAGGGGAAGGAAGTGGGGAAGATAAGGAAAAGGAAATAAGGAGAGGAAAAGACCATACAAAATTAGTTAAGTCAAGAGCTGTGTTCTAAGGTAGAGGTGCTACCTTACATTGGGCCTCAGTCTCTGTCTCCTACCTCCCCCCCCCTCCCCCCATGACAGCAACGGGCTAGGGATTGGGAAAACATCAGAGAAACTATACTCTAAAGGAAAATATGAAATTGATTGGATATGTATTTTGTATTATATCTATCGCAATCATTACTAAATTTTTAGTAATTTTGTACTTTAAGCACTGCATTCCTTTTCTTGCTTAGTCAGAAGTGCACCCACATTTGCCTCTTCATTTGTTTTGTGACACATTTACAGAATGGTCAGTGTTGCTGCAGAGAAAACATTTGTCACTTGTGACAAATGTTTTATATCCGGTGTCACAGGTGTGCCTTTTGAGTGCAGATTTGCTGCTGATGAAATCCTTGTGTGACTGTGCTTTATAATACTACCATCATGAAACTAACAACCATTGGGAGGGTTTGATTTTTTTTTCTTTCTTTCTTTCTTTCTTTCTTTCCTGCTGTCAAAAGTGCACTTAAAGTAACTGCTTGTTATATATTTTAACTGAAATGATTTTACCTTCTGAAAATGACTTTTAGGTTAACTCAGAATATCACATACTTAGCTTGTGTCTTACAAGCAACCAGAGAAATCAACTTACACAACATTAAACAGAACAAGGCCTTAAACAAAACGTAAGCCCAACTGATTTAAGTGGTCCTGAAGGAAGAGGTTAATATTGGACATGCTTCAGGGTACATATTGATATACCATTTTAGGTAGTCATTACTAGCTGTACAGTATAATGATAGATCTTGCATAAGGGTCATTAATTTTTGTCATCATTTTCGCTAGTGTACAAAATGTCCTTGTCACCCAAAACCACCTCTTCACTTCCAGAGTGTACAGAGGATAAAGATGATGGACTCTATCTCAGGATCTCCAATTTGATTTAGACTGTCATTTGTTTTATATAAAAAGTGTACATCAGAGATTATATATATATATATATATATATATATATATATATATATATATATACACACACATAGAAATGACCCTTAGGCATATTCTTTGAGTAACATTTTTGTATACAAATAAGCAAAAACTTGACAATGCATATGAAAAACACTTCTTTTACCTTTCCCCAGAGAGAAGAAAGAGCACTGGATGCAGCACTTGATGCCATTCTGCAGCGTGTGATAGACATCAAGAGTTCCCTGCAGGAACTGATGCTCAAGATTGAGAGGGAAGGAGAGCAGGCTGACTGGCCTTCCTATCTGGATGCCTTCTCTGTTATCTCTGCTCAGGTTTGCACCACAGTTTTATGTTGAGTGATTTTTGTGTATTATTTGTTGATTAATTGCCCCAAAAATATGAAATTGTGTGTGATTAAAAGGAAATTTATGTCTAGGGCATTTTCAGGTAATAATTTCCTACTTTTCAAAAATAAAATATATGATAATAAGATTCAGCAAAACTTCATAAATTTGGTATTATATCTATACATATATTATCATCATCTGGGGGCTAATGCCGACGGGGGCACATAGCCACATCCACCCTTTGCTTCCACCTTTTGGGGTCCCTCATGGCAAGCCGCCAGGCAGGGACTCAAACCATCTTGAGCTCCTCATGACAGGTTTGATCGATCTGCCCAAGCCATACATCCTAGGTCGTCCCACAGGCCTCCCTCACCCAGGGCTGTCTCGTACAGAGACAGCCTGGTGGACAGGATCATCCTGGGGGAAGCGAGCCAGGTGGTCGTATAGCTTGAGTTTGTGATCCCGGATTGTGCAGGTTACAGGTCCTGCGCCAGTCTCACGGTGCAACTGTTGGTTGGACACGTGGTCCCACCAACTGTACCCCATGATCCAGCGCAAGGACCTATTACAGAAGGTTTCAAGACATGACTCCAAGGCATAGGATAATGTCCAGGTTTTACAACTGTATAGCAAAACTGGCATTATCAGGACCTTGAAGACACATAGCTTGGTCCTTCTGCACAGGTACTGGCATCTCCAAATCCTCTTGTCGAGAAAGTTCATGACCCCTGCTGCCAGGCCAATCTGTCTTCTGACTTCCTAGTCTTACAGCCCAGAGTTATGAACTACACTACCAAGGTATGTAAAGCTCTCTGTGACTTCAATGTCCTCGCCGCAAGCACGTACAAACCGAAGAGGTTCTCCTAGCAAGTCCCCAAAGTCCTGGATCTTGGTCTTGGTCCAGGAAACCTCTAACCCCAAGGGCTTCGCTTCATTACTAAATGCATCGAGGGCCACCACTAAAGATTCTAAGGACTCAGATAGAATAGCAACATCATTGGCAAAGTCAAGGACTGTAACCTTGATATTGCCCAGAGTTGCTCCACAATGACTTTGATCAGTAACTCTGCCCAGTATCCAGTCAATGCAAGTATTGAAAAGTATTGGTGCAAGAACACAGCCTTGCCTCACTTCTGAACTAACAGGAAAGAAGCTCGACAGGCCCCCATCACACTTTACAGCACTTTCAGTACAAATATACAGACTTGTTATCTGTCAAATAATACTTGTAGGAATTCCTCTTAGTCTCAGGATCTCCCAGAGTGATTCCCGATGCACCATATCAAAAGCCTTCTAGAGGTCGATGTAGGCTGCAAGCAGCCCACACCCGAACTCACAACAGCACTCTACAATGACTCGAAGCGCAAGGATACAGTCAATTGTGGACTTACCAGGAGTGAATCCAAATTGCTCCGGCCTCTGGTGCCTCAGTAGATGGTCTCAGATACGTCTCAGAAGGATGAGGGCAAGAACCTTGCCTGGTATGGAGAGCAGTGTGATGCCTCTGTGATCCAGAGAGGGAATGATACTAGACCGCCAGATGGCAGCCAGGAAAGCATGCAACCCACACGCCATAGGTCCCCCACCAACCTTTAACAGTTCAGCTGGGATGCCACAAATGCCCATTGCTTTGCCACTCTTCAGCTTGGATATCGCCCCCCTA
>NW_020868314.1:290553-298053 GCF_003789085.1 Penaeus vannamei
AAGAGGGAAGAAGAAGAGAAATGAATTAAAAGGGCGAGGAGAATAGAGAAGTAAGGAAAGCAAGAGGGGAGGGTGACAGAAAGGGGAAGCGTGATGTCATTGGTTTGAGAACATGGTTGGTGGTCAGGGAGAGGAAGGGATAAGGAAGAGAGAAGTCGCGTGTTCCGAGGGATCTCGCAGAGTACAAGTTTTAATCCTTAAAAGAAAGAAAAAAAAAAAAAATTTATTCTGGATCGTCACAATTCATGTCCGTGAAATTTAATGGCATTCTAAGTGAAGAGTAAGAGCTATAAATGCATAAAAAAAAAGGAAGAAAAAAGAAAAAGAAAAAAAAAAAAGAAAAAAGGAAAGAAAAAGAAAAAAAGAACAGACAGTAAGAAAAAAGAAAAAAAAAAAAAAAAGGTTTAAAAACAAAAAGAAAGAAAAAAGAAAAACAAAAGACCAAAGAAAAAGAAAGAAAAGGGAGAAGAAAAAAAAAAGTAAATATGTATATGAATAACTGTTCACACCTTTTGAAGTTATCCTGTCAACAGCAACGATTACAACTCGAACACTTGCTCTAATAACGCAAAACTAAGAAAGAATGGTAGAGGCCACAATAGAAAGAAAGAACCGTATGTAAAAGTATATAAAAAGAATAAGAAAGAGAAAACAGAAATAAGAGGAAGAGAGAAAAACAGAAATAGAGAAGAGAAACAAAATTTAGAAAGGAAATAGAAAACAGAAATAGAGGAAAGAGCAGAAACAATAGAAGAGAAAATACAGAAAATAGGGAATAAAAGAGAAACAAAATAGAGGAAAGAAACAGAAATAGAGGAAAAGAAAACAGAAATAGAGGAAAAAGAAAACAGTAAAATAGAGAAAGAAAAACAGAAAAAGAGGAAAAGAGAAAACAAACTACAAGAAGAGACAAAAGAAGCAGAATACGGGAATAGAGAAAACAGAAATAGAGGAAAGAGAAAACAGAAATAGAGGTAGAGAAAACAGAAATTAGAGGAAAGAAGGAAAACAGAAATAGAATGGAAAGAGGAAAACAGAAAAGAGGAAGAGAAAAACAGAAAAGATTGGAAAGAGAAATAACAGATAGTAAGAAAGAGAAAACAGAAATTAAGGAAAGAGAAAAACAGAAAAGAATAGAGGAAAGAGAAACAGAAAATAGAGAAATAGAGCGAAAACAAGAATAGAGGAAAAGAGAAAAGCAGAAATGAGAGGAAAAGAAAAACAGAAATAGAGAAAGAGAGAAAAAAAGAATGAGAGAAGAAAGGATAAAGAAGGGAAGAAGAGAAGAAAGGAAGAGAACCAGGCGAAGAGAGAGAAGAAAGAGACCTCACGTGACCTTAGTTGGAAATACGGAGGTCCATAAACGTCAGCCGAGATAAGGTCCAAACCAGCGCTACCGACGCCAAAGAGAGTACGGAGATTGTCTATATGCATGACCTATCCTATAAGGCATACACACAGAGCCGTGCCTTCCGTGGTTCCCACCCATGAATTCCTTGCGCGTCAAATAAATCCTTTTATTCCATATTGAAGAATGCAACATAACGCCTCTAATGGATGAGGTGCTTCTGTGGACTCATCGTCCTGACATTCTTCGAAAAAAAAAAATTAGAAATTGATTCATTGTCCCATAAAAAAACACATACAGATTTGCGACTTATTTTTAAGCTAAATCGGTGCGTCATCTATAGTCGAAGTGTGAAAAGATTATGAAATGATAAGCTATAATGGGTAGAATAGGAAGAGAAAGGAGGATATTGTAGTGGTGAATTCCAGTGATGGTGATGAAGTGAACTGATGATGATGGTGGTTGAGATAGTGATGATGATGAGTGATGATAAATGGATGATGATTGGTGATAATGACGTGATGATGAATGATCAGTTAATGAATTGGTGATGATGAAATTAATATTGGGATAAGCGATAATGGCAGTATAGTGGTAATTAATGAATGGAAACATGTATGATAATGAATGAGAAAAAAATAATTAACCAACAATAGTAGAAATTATAACGCCAATGATGCAGCTAATACTGCTAACACTTCTGACTATTGAATCATTAAAGGTGATGGTGGATAGAAAATGATAGCTACTACATTAACTATAATGCTATACTATGCCTGCTCAACACAGCTCATCTAACTGTACTACTACTACTGACTATACTACTTTTGCTGCTACTACTAAACTACTACAACAATACTAACAATTAACATGCAAAACAACATTGATTATAGTGTAATATAATAACTAATGATAATAATAATGCTAATAAAATTAATAAAAAAATGATATATAATATAAAAACAAATAATTAAAAATAACAATAATAATAATATAATTGATAAGAGAAATAATATGAAATGATAAACAATTAATATGATAATAACAAAAAACGTAATAATAAGAATATATGCAAATAATAATAACAATCAAATAACAACTCAAGCAACAACACAAACATAATACAACAACAACAACAAAAACAATGGATATTAATATAAAGATAACGATACGATACTCCAGAAACATCCATAAGATTACATTTTCCATTTCTGTCTTAACAATCTCCTCTTTATGCAGGAAGTAACCCCCTCCCTATGAATCTGTCAGTCTGTCTTTATTATCCCCCCCAGTCAATCAACACTCTAAAAATCGTTATAACAGGACAGCTAACTTTCTTCTTATCAGATCAAATAATATCTATTTTGCTTCATAATTACCCAGTCGTAAGCCTTCCGCGGCTAACGGTATGGCTACTCTTCTTATAATATCAGACACAGTCATTCATATATCGTCTTCTATCTGTCACTTTTCGTTAAACCGATGCAGTATTTATTTTTTTTTTTTTTTTTTTTCTTTTTACAATCATGTACTTGGTTGTTCAGTGTATGCTTTCAGAAACTTCATAAGCTGCTTGTTTAGTGGGGAATTAGTTATCTGTTTGTGTACGTGCGAGAAAGTGTCTGTAGTTTCTCCTGATGTAAATTGTTCATCATCGTCAATGTGGTTATGAGTGATATTGTATGTTTGGTTGTTATTGTTGTTATAGGGGGTAATGAAGTAAGAGAGGATAGACTTAGGTAGATAATAGATATAATGAAGGTAGATCCGGAGAAATTACTACTAGTACCTTTGATTGATAGATAGAACCACACATCAGATAATAGATAGGATGCCCAGATACAGAGATAGAAAGAAGACAGAATATATAGGCAGAATCAAGATAGATAAGGTGAGAAAAATAGGTAGATATATTAGAGGAACGCAACAGACAGACAGTTATATACAACCCCATAAAGTATAGATTGAAGGAAAGAACGACAGAATAGATAGGACAAATTAATAGATAAGACAACAAAGAAAGACAATCCACACCACGAGAGGATGGAAGACAATTCCAAAACCAATCTCATAGAGAGAGTTGCAGATCGATAGATAATAATAGATTAGAATAGATAAAGAGAGAGAGAGTAGAGAGAGACGAGAGTGGACACCAAGTGAAAGGTTTTCTCAAAAATCAATATTTAAAACAACAGGCAGCTTGGTCACTATAATTATCATGATTTACTTCACATTTCTTGTCTGAAATCAATGAAGTCATAGCGTTCCATGATTGTTGTCCATTGCTTGAATTAGTCTTTTTTCATAATTTCGTTTAGTGATAGATGATCTGTCGATCCGAAAGATTTTATCTTTAAAATACTTTTAAAATAGACATTTTGTCCAATACTGGTGGTATCGAGATTATAACCGATCTTATCTCTAACTCAAATCTGTCCACTTCGTGAACAATAGTCAAGGTTAATAAGCAATACTATTAATATATTGAATCAAGAAAAGTAAAAAAAAATCTAAAAATATAATAGAACTCAGTTTCCATGATAAGATAAGTCTTTTTCTTTCATGAACTTAGCATTCAGAACAGAAATAATTCCAAAAAATTTTGGGGAAAATTAAGATTTTAATAAAAACAAATATACTGATATTCCAGTAAGGTTTCCTTCACAATTATCATCAGCAACAGAACAATTATCCAAATTGCGATGTATGAACCCCAAATGTTCTCACAAACCCCCTTCCTTTCATTACAATAATCAATCAGAACAAGAAACAATATCAACAAGATTGAACCACCATATACAATTTGCGGATGTATGAAACTGATAATCGTTCTCATGGCAAAATAAACAGTAAACTTACACGCATAAATGCTCCAGATTATCTTAAGTGAATGATTTGGCAAGAAGAAACTCGTTGATGTAGAACGAAATTGATTCGTTGTTAGAAAGGTAATTTCGGTCAACGTATAACGAACATCTCAGTATAACTAGAGAAGCTTATGACTTGCATCATTTATTACTAGGATTTCAATAATTAGTGAAGAAGAGATGAGAGAGAGAGAGAGAGAGAGAGAGAGAGAGAGAGAGAGAGAGAGAGAGAGAGAGAGAGAGAGAGAGAGAGAGAAGAGAGAGAGAGAGAGAGAGAGAGAGAGCCAGAGAGAGAGAGAGAGAGAGAGAGGAGAGAGAGAGAGAGAGAGAGAGAGAGAGAGAGAGAGAGAGAGAGAGAGAGAGAGAGAGAGAGAGAGAGAGAAGAGAGAGAGAGAGAGAGAGAGAGAGAGGAGAGAGGAGAGGATAGAGAGATAGATAGATAGAAGAGAGAGAGAGAGAAGAGAGAGAGAGAGAGAGAGAGAGAGAGAGAGAGAGAGAGAGAGAGAGAGAGAGAGAGAGAGAGAGAGAGAGAGAGAGGGAGAGAGAGAGAGAGATAGATAGATAGATAGAGAGAGAGAGAGAGGAGGGAGAGAGAGAGAGAGAGAGACAGAGAGAGAGAGAGAGAGATA
The DNA here is from genome assembly GCF_003789085.1 of Penaeus vannamei. NCBI lineage: Eukaryota > Metazoa > Arthropoda > Malacostraca > Decapoda > Penaeidae > Penaeus > Penaeus vannamei. The sequence goes on from NW_020868314.1 coordinate 295,398, forward strand.
GATCATTAGATTCATTTTATGTTTGGTAACATACAATAAGCTAATGATACTAAACTAGTGATATTAATCATCTAATATGATATAAGAAACGTATTATAAATATGTCTATCAGCGAGGTACTTGAGATTTATGCTTATATAAAAGACGATGGGTTATAATATACATCTAATAAGATAACAACAACAACAAAAAAAACATGACTAACAATGATATCAAGCCCATCAGAATAAACATAATGTACCTATTAATAGTTCTAACAATAACCTCATATTTTCACTTCATATTTTCCCATCAAAGAAGTACAAAACTTCACTCATATGTACTCAAGCACCGTCACATGTACTCTCGTGTGCAACCGAGTCATTGCACAAAGTCTCGTCTTCATAATCAAACAGGTAATTAACAGCTGATCTTCATTAAATCATAAGTACAGCCTCACTCCCCGAGCTGTGAGTGGCGTCCACATTACCCACCTCGGTGCAAAGTCATCGCCTGGGGGGGGGGGGGTTGAGGGAAAGGGTAGTGGGAAGGGGGGTAGGAGGGATAGGGAAGGGTAGGGGAAGGGGGAGGAGGGTTAGGGGGAGGAGGGGGTAGGAGGAGGGAAGGGCGCACGTGCATTTCTTGAAGGGCCTTGTAGGGAAGTGCTGGTGGGTGGGGAGAGGGGGAGGAGGGGGAAGTGGGGTGTTACCTACCTGCCCCTCGCTCCATATCGTAAAATTGAATATGCTTCGCTTTTGTCTCGAGATTAACGTCTCGAAAGATCTGCTTCTTGTTTAAAGCAACTCGCTTCACTTCATTAATTATGATGATTTTTTTTCTTCTTCTCCCTACACCTCTGACATAGTTGTTTGTTTTTATCTTATATACACACGGATTTCATTTTCATAATTCGTGATAGATAAAACACGAATAAGTTTACCTGCATCATGAATATTCTCCGACTTTTTAGATCTGAAAATTGGTTTTCACAAGCACGAAACACTATGAAAACGTTATCTTAAAAAAAATAAACAACGTATGAGAGTTTGCACGTTAATCCATCATAAACCTACTTAATATTACCGTGAGCTTCAGTAAACCATTTAAGGCATGATGTTCAACCTTGGTATCGACAGCGTGGAAAATTTCAATTCTTCACTTAACAACTTTTACGGTGAGCAAAACTGCGTCGTAACGTGCTTCGAACCCTCTATTAAAATGGTTCACTCGAGCTCCGATTAATGGAAGGGTTTGGGACGTGCCTGCGAGCCTATAAATAAAAGCTTTGTCGTCTTTCGTAGGGTCTTTGGATAGTGCTTGTGCAATGGCGGTTGCTTTCGCGTGGGTGTTGGGATCTCTCGCGAAAGAAAAGCGTGTCTGAAAAAAGAGATTCTGTAAATATGGGCGCCTTGCCTTGAGGTTTCGATACCTTTTCACATAACAAGTAATCCGATTTGGCTCATTTGAAGGACCGTTTCGCGTTCCTGATATATTTTTTCCCCCTGTTTTATTCACGCTTTAGATATACCCAATTTAGCTCATGGCCTAGATACTTTTTTTTCTTTTCTTTCTTTTTTTTTTTCTTCTTCTTCTTTCTCGTCCTGAAGAGATTTCCAAGCCTGTTCACGGTCTAAGAGGATTTCGGTTCATGTCCTGAAAGATATCCATTTCATTATCCAACACACTGAATGCCGCTGTCTCTTCGACGAATGGCATGCTGCGTGCGTCATGCGGAAGGAATCCACAATGGACTACCCTCAAAATCGCATGACACATGACACTTAAGCATAGTTCTTTGAGAGGGAACGTTAACAGAGGATGAACGTTTAATATCGGGGTGAACGTTTGATTTCGGGGTGAACGTGACGTCAAGGAACGAAACGATTTATAGGATCGAATCTCTCTCTCGCACGTACATGGATTCTGAAACGATTTATCGCAAGAATGACTTCATGATTTACAAGTTTGTCTGACGCTCACGTAAAGGAGAGAGGGGGAGGGAGGGGAGGGAGGGAGGGGAGGGAGGGGAGGGAGGGAGGGAGGGGAGGGGGAGGGAGAGGAGAGGGAGGAGGGAGAGGGAGAGAGAGAGAGAGAGAGAGAGAGAGAGAGAGAGAGAGAGAGAGAGAGAGAGAGAGAGGAGAGAGAGAGAGAGAGAGAGAGAGAGAGAGAGAGAGAGAGAGAGAGAGGAGGAGAGAGAGAGAGAGAGAGAGAGAGAGGAGAGAGAGAGTTAGAGAAGAGAATTAGAGAACGAGAATGAGAGAGAGAGAGATCGAGAGAGATAGAGAGAGAGAGAACGAGAAGAGAGAGAGAGAGAAAATAAGAGATAGAAAATCAGAGAAATAGCATTAGAAGAAAAAAATCAGAGAGAGGGAAAGAGAGAATGAAAGACAGAAAGAAAAAAAAAACGAAAACAAATAGAGACCAAGAGAACCTAGAGGCAAGAGAAGAGAAGAGAAAAACCCTTCGCATCCCACCTCAACATAAATTTCGCCTATTAAAAAAAAAAAAAAAAAAAAAAAAAATAAAAAAAGATGGAAATATAAAAAAAAAAACCGATAACCAATTCCCTGCTTCTCCCCCCCCCCCCCCCTTCTGCGAGCTACCGGGAACCTCTCGAGCTTCTGACGGACAGTTACAACCGAGCTATAAATAATGTTATATCCCAGATTGTCGAATA
>NW_020868314.1:310792-313292 GCF_003789085.1 Penaeus vannamei
TTATTATTACTATCTATTATTACTATTATGTATTATTAGTTAATTAGTATCCATTAACTATTTTTATTATTGCATCACTTGCTATTGTTATATATTAGAGAATCTATTATTGTTGAATTATTATCATATCACCAAACTGTATTATAATATTATTTTTCCTTCACACGCCCCACCGCTCTTGTCGGGAAACGTACCATCGTACATGACAAAAGGTGAGCAGCGTGGGCTTCGTCAACAGGTTCCTGTAGTCAATAATGTTTGTAGATGCGTGTGGATGAAAAGGACTCATTGGCTCAACATCCTTAAGCCTCCGAGAACTTTCCAGGTGTCGTGTTAGTTCCATTGATACTTAATATCCTGAGCTTCTGTTTACCTACGGGCTGTTATTATTTCCGCGCCGTGTTATTTTGTTGTTGTTGGGATTATTTTTTTTTTTAGGTTCGTATCCCACTTTTTTCTGTTTTGTTTTTTGCGTTCGATCAAATCCCTAATATTTAGTGTTGTGGGATGTTCCTAAGCTTATTTTGTCTCTTATTTTCCTGTTCGTAATTAATAATCTTGCATTTTTTTCCTCTTCTTATTTTACACTTGTCTTTTATTGTTGTCCAATTTTTAATCCTAATCTTACATGCTTTGTTTCCCTTGTTCTAATTCTATCTCCTATTTATTTTTCTTCCTAATCTTTTTTCAATTCCTTTTTATTCTGTATTTGTTATTCTCTTAAATTTGTCCAGAAATTCCTATTCCTATTCCTAATCCTTTCCTCATATTCCTATTTTTCCTATATTCCTAATCCTGTTCCAACATTCCTAATTTTCACATTCCTATTCCTTGATTGCTTATAATGATAAACGATGATAGTATAGTAATAGTGATGATGATAATGATGTATGATAATAGTAATAATGGGGATGATGATGATAAAAGATTAACGATAGTGATAATGAAATAATTAATATCAATAATAATGATGATAAAGTGGGCATTATAATTACGATCATTAATACTGATGTTATTAATACTGGTCAGTAATGACGATAAAAGATTTCCCGCGAAAAATTCAAAATTCGAAAACGTTTTAACCAGGACTTTTTTTTTCTTTTCTTTACAGGCCATAAACTAATGCCATAAACAGGCATGACCTAATCTTTATTCAACAAATGACTGTAGTTGGAAATGTGAGTAAAACGTACTATAATTCACAGTTAATTAAAGTAACAAGCAATTTACATAAACTAATTATTCTTGGAAGCGCCAAATGCAGACCATATATATAATTTCTAATCAAGATATACATTGTAACCTGTTTAAGATAAAAAAAAATGTTAATATGAATGAAACCAGTAAGCATAACAAATAAAGAAAAAAATAAGATTAAGTAGTTTGTGGAAATCATCAGATATAATCCATGAGAATTCTATACATATTTTGGAATAAGCGAAATATAACGATTATTTTTGATATAAATTAATAATAATTTTTTTTTTTTTTTTTTTTTTTTTTTTTGTAGATGATATATAAAGAGTATATTTCTCACAAACCAATAAAATTTGAACAGACAGGAACATCGCTTGTTTTAGATCATAATTTCTAAAAGCAGTGAAGGGGATATCTTATATATATAATATACTATATATATATATATATATATATATATATATATATATATATATAAGATATAGAGAGAGAGAGAGAGAGAGAGAGAGAGAGAGAAGAGAGAGAGAGAGAGAGACGAGAGAGAGAGAAGAGAGAGAAAGAGAGAGAGAGAGAGAGAAGAGAGAGAGAGAGAGAGAGAGAGAGAGAGAGAGAGAGAGAGAGAGAGACACAGAGCAGAGATGAAAGAGAGGAGGCAGAGAGACAGACGAGAGAGCAGAGACAGAGAAAGAGACAGAGAGGAGATAGAGGAGAGAGAGAGAGAGAGAGAGACAGGCAGACAGACAGACAGACAACAGACAGAACAGACAGAGAGAGAGAGAGCAAGAGAGAAAGAAAATGTTAAGGTTTTTGATATAATGATAATAGTATATTGGTAATTGATATGAATGACCCAAGTCCTTCTGTGCTATTAACAATATAAATAATGACACTGGATGATAGTGGATGATGGTGATATTAGCACAACAAGAATAAGAATAGTAAGTAGTAATTATTCAGTAATAGTAATGACAATGATAATGATGATAATGTATAGTGATAATAGTAAAAATATATCATAATAATGTTCATATATGATTGATAATAATAAGTAATGATGATAAGAATGTAGATAAATGAATAAAATATGAAAGAAATAATAAATGTAATGATATTAGTATAATAATAAATAATAATGATAATGGTAATGATAAAACGATGATAATAATAAATAATGAATGATGAAGAATAAACAATAATAACAATGATATTGATTTTAACAATTTGATCTTTAATACATTTTATAATAATGGCGGATGATGATGATAAAGGCAAAACAATAAGAATATAATAATGATAATGATAA
>NW_020868314.1:315792-323292 GCF_003789085.1 Penaeus vannamei
TGATCCACGTGTGTTCACCTTCCACCCCTTCCTCTCCCCCCCTCCTCCCTCCCTCCTCTCCCCTATATGTCCTTACTTCCCCCTCCTCTCCTATTCCTACGCGCGCCCTACCTCTCCCCACCCCTCCTTCCCCTTCCCACATACCCCCTACCCTCTCCCCTCCCCATCCCCCTCTCTCCCCTTCCCCATATCCACCCTCTCTCCCTAGTCCTTCCCCCCTCCTCTTCCCATTCCTACATACCCCTCCCACCTTTCTCCTATGTCCTTCCCCACTTCCTCTCTATTCTACGCACCCCTACCCCCCTCTCCCCCACCCTCCTCCTTATGTCCTTCTCCCCCCCTCCACGCCCATCTTCCCTTCCTCTGCCCTTCCGACGTGCCCTACCCCTCCCCTTCCCACTATCCCTCCCCTCCCCTCTCCCCTCTTCGGCCCCCCCCCCAAGTGTGAGGGAGAGCCTAGAAGAGGCCTTCATAAACCCCCACGCCTCCCTTCACTTCTCTCTCTTCTCCCTCTCCTCTTCTTCGTCTCCTTGGCCTTTCTTCTCTTCCTGATTTTCATCTTCCTTCCTCTCTCTTCTTCTCTCCCTTCTTTTCGTTTTTCTCTGAATTTTTATTTTTTATTTCTTCCGTCTTTCCTTTTTTTTCCTTTTTATTGATTTTCCTCTCCTTCTCCATATTTCCACTTTCTTTCTTCCCTTTTCTCATTTTCTCTTTCTCCTTTTCTCCTTCCTTCCCCATTTTCCCCCTCTTCTCCCTTCCTCTTCTATCTCCTTCCTTTCCATTCCATTATCTCTTTCCTTTTCATTCAACTTCCTCTCTCTTATTTTATATTATCCCTCCCTTCCTCTCCCCTTTCCCATTATTTTTTTCCCTTCCCACCATTTCTCCTGGTTTCCTCCCTTTCCTACTTTCGCCTCATTTTCTCTTTCCCTTTTATGTCTCCCCCTTTCACCCTCCTTTTTTCCTCCACCATTTTCCTCCTTTCCTTCTCTCTCTCTCGCTTGTCCCAACTGTCCCCTCTCCCCTCTTTCCCTCCCTACATCCCTTCCTTCGTTTCCCTTTCCCCTCCCTCTTTCCTCTTTCCCTCTCCTCCTTACCTCCTTTTTTCCCTCTCTCTCACCATCCTCTCCCTCTTCTCTCTAATCTCTCGTCTTTTTTTCTCCTTGCACCCTCCCCCTCCTCTCTCCTTTTCCCCTCTCTTCTCATCCCCCTCTCCCCCTCTTTTTTTTCCCTCCCTCCTATTTCCCTCTCCCCCTCACCTTCTTCCCCCTCCCCCCCTCTCCCTCCTTTTTCCCTCTCCCCCCCCCCTTTCTTTCTCCTTTTTCCCTCCCCTCTCCCTTCTTTCTCCTTTTCCCCTCTCCCCTCCCCCTTCTTTCTCCTTTTCCCTCTCCCCTCCTCGCTCCTCCCTTTTCCCCACTCCCCTCTCCCTCATTTTCCCTCTCCCCCTCCCCTCCCCCCTCCTCTTTCCCCCACTCCCCCCTCCCTCGACATACCACAAAGAACAAATCACGAGGTTGTATAAAAGGTAGTGTACCTGTCCATTTGGTTTGTCCAGCTCAGCAGACGTGGGACAACTCACCATCTCTCTCTCTCGATCTCTCTCTCTCTCTCTCTCTCTCTCTCTCTCTCTCTTTCTCTCTCTCTCTCTCTCTCTCTCTCTCTCTCGGGCAGCGCCGTTTGTCCTGCGTGTCACAATACGCACGATTTGCCCTTGACTGTATGTGTGTGTGTGGGGGGGGAAGGGGGGGTTGTGTGTGTGTGTGGGGGGGGGGGTTGGTGTGTGTGTGGGGGGGGGGGTTGTGTGTGTGTGGGTTGGTGGGTGTGGTGGGTGTGTTTGTGTGTGTGTGTGGGGAGGGTGTGTGTGTGGCGTGTGTGTGTGTGGGGGGGGGGTGTTTGTGTGTGTGTGTGTGTGTGTGTGTGTGTATGTGTTTATGTGTGTGTGTGTGTTTGTGTGTGTGGGTTGGTGTGTGGTGTGTGTGTGTGTGTTGTGTGTGTGGTGTGGTGGTGTGTGTGTGTGTGTGTGTGTGTGTGGTGTGTGTGTGTGTGTGTGTGTGTGTGTGTGTGTGTGTGTGTGTGTGTGAAACGCAATCCTCAGGTAGTCACGTTAGTCCCTTTGTGGCACCTGGTTTACGACACCCAATTACAGGTATGTTCTGTGCCGCTTCGTCGCGTAACTAAGACCAGGTAAGTACTGGTCATCCAGGTAAGTTCTGTTTTTTTTTTTTCTTCATAATTATGATTTTCTAAACGTTTAGTCTGATTTCTTTATTCATTTATCTATTTTTATTTCTTTGTTGTTTTACCTTTTTATTATCAATACTATTTTAATATATTTTGTCTGTGTTAAAGGTCTGGTTTCTAGTTATCGTATATATATATATATATATATATATATATATATATATATATATATATATATATATATATATATATATATATATATACATATATATATATATATATATATATATATATATATATATATATATATATATACTATATATATGTATATACACACACCACACTATTATACATAATATATATATTATATATATATATATATATATATATATATATATTATATATATATATATATATATATATATATATATGATAATTGAAATGAAATTTGAAATGCCAACCACAAAGCTGCTCTTGAAATGAATAACCCATTGACACAACCTGTTCATGGGAGGGTTATAACCACCATAACAACTAACAACAACAATATGAACTCTCCTGAATCTATAACCGATGCACAAGGATTCGGAACCTCTATTAGCATCAACATTTACAACACCAGACTGCCAGGGTTGTGGATGTGTTGCTTTCCTAACCAAACCGACCAACCCACAACCTGCTCACTACAACAACCATAATAATAACATAATATAAACTCTCTTGAATCTACAACAAATACACAACGTATCTGAATCTATAGTATCCATTCCATTCGTTTATTAACTCTCTCGATTTTTCCTTTATTAATTTGATAATTAATTAATTTCGTGTACATTCCTCCCTTTCCCCCCCTTCCTCCCCTTCCCTCCCTTCCTACCTCCCCTCTCCCCCCCCTTCCCCTTCTCCCTTCCCCCCTTCCCCCCTTCCCCCTTCCCCCCTTCCTCCCTTCCCTCCCCTTCCTACGTCCCCTCCCCTCTCCCTTCCCTTCCCCTCCTCCCTTCCCTCCCCTTCCCCCCTTCCTCCCCTTCCCTCCTCCCTACCTCCCTTCTCCCCTCGCCTCCCTTCCTTCCTTCTCCCCCCCTCCCTCCCCCCTTCCCCCCCCTTCCTCCTTCCTACCCCCTTCCTCCCCCCCTCCCCCTTCCCTCCCTTCTCCTCCCCTCTCCCTCCCTCCTTCCCCCTTCCCTCCCTTCCCTCCCTTCCCTCCTTCCTCCCTTCCCTACCTCCTCCCCTCTCCCCTCCCTCCCTTCCCGCCTTCTCCCTTCCCTCCCTTCCCCCTTCCCCTCCCTTCCCCCCCTTCTCCCCCCTCCCTTCTACCCTCCCCTCTCCCCTCCTCCCTTCCCGCCTTCTCCCCTTCTCCTTCCCCCCCTTCCTCCCTTTCCCCCCTTCCTCCCTTCCCTCCCTTCCTCCCCTTCGTGTACCCATTAATTTCACATATTCTAGATCTCTTAGATTCGCGCCGAAATCGCGAATAAAAGCGATATTAACTTTTTTTTTTGAAAACTTTAGTTCCGCTCAAATCGAAAATAAAAAAAAACGAACATTAGATACAGGAAAAAAAAATCCCGCCAAAATTACGGATAAAAACGACCATTAAAAGTAAAAATCACAAATAAGAACGACAAATATATAGATATAAAGATAAGTAATAGTAAGAATAATAATAATAATAATAATGATAATATAATATAATAATATATAATAATTAATAATAATAATAATAATAAATAATAATAATAATAATAATATAATAATAATAATGATAATAATAATAACAATGATAATAATAATAATGATAATAATAATAATAATAATAATAATAATAATAATAATAATAATAATAATAATAATAATAATAATATAATAATATAATAATAATAATAAAATAATAATAATAAAATATAATAATACTACTACTACTATATAATGATAATAATAACAATATAATAATAATAATAATAATAATAATAATAATAATAAATAATAATAATAATAATAATAATATATATAATTAATAATAACAACAACAATAATATTATTAATAATAAAATTAATTATAATAATAATGATAATAACAAAAAATAATAATGACAAAAGCAACGATAATAATAAAACAATTAATCAACGATGATAATAATAACAATAAATAAAAAGAGAAAATACGTTTGAATGACAATTTAAAAAAAGTTAACGGTTTTTTACAGATGATCTTGTTGTATGTTAAATTGACCTTTCTTGAACTCGCTTTTTAAGAGATTCGCGTCTCGAAAGAGGTCAGGTCAGGTCACGAACTCGACGGAGAGAGACCACCAACAAGCAGGTCGTCTCGTACTCACTATAGAGGTCAAGTCATGGACTTTTTGTAAGCAAGTTCAAATAAATAGGTCACGTCGGATGAGTCGGGTCATGTCAAATAGGTCAGGTCACGTGGGATGAGTCGGGTCATGTCAAATAGGTCAGGCACATGGGTGAGTCGGGTCATGCAAATAGGTCAGGTCACGTGGGATGTGTCGGGTCATGTCAAATAAATAGATCACGTGGGATGAGTCGGGTCATGTCAAATAGGTCAGGTCACGTGGGATGAGTCGGGTCATGTCAAATAAATAGGTCACGTGGGATGAGTCGGATCATGTCAAATAGGTCAGGTCACGTGGGATGAGTCGGGTCATGTCAAATAGGTCAGGTCACGTGGGATGAGTCGGGTCATGTCAAATAGGTCAAGTCATGTGGGATGAGTCGGGTCATGGGTCAAATAGGGTCACGTGGGATGAGTCGGGTCATGGGTCGGGTCATGGTGATGTGTCGAATCATGTCAAATAAATAGGTCACGTGGGAAGGGTCGGGTCACGTCGAATGGGTCATGTCACATCAACAGAAGGTCGAGATGGCGGATGACGAAAAGGAACAGAGAGAGAGAGAAGAGAAGAGAGAGAGAGAGAGAGAGAGAGAGAGAGAGAGAGAGAGAGAGAGAGAAGAGAGAGAGAGAGAGAGAGAGAGAGAGAGAAGAGGAGAGAGAGAGGAGAGAGATAGATAGATAGAGAAAGAGAGAGAGAGAGAAGACAATGGAAGATGACATGAGGAGATCAACAAGAGAAGAAGAGAATAGAAATAAGTAAAAGGAGAAGAGAAACAGAAAACAAGAGGAGAAGTGAGGATAAAAGAGAATAGGAATGAGAAGAAAATATCGAGAAATTGGGAGAAAATGAGAAAAAATCGAGAGGAAGAGGAAATGAGGAGGGAAGAAGAAAATAGAATAGGAGAGACGAGAGGAAAAGAGAGGTAGCGAAGAAGAGAGGGGAGGGGGGAAGGGGGGAGGTAGGCGAGGGAAGAGGATGAAGGAGGGGAGGGAGGGGGGTGAAGGTAAAGAGAGGGAGGGGGAGAGGTTAAGTAGGATGAGGACTGAAGAAGGGAGAAGGAAAGGAGGGGAGAAATGGAGATAGGAGAGAGAAGAGAGAGAAAGACATATATAGATAGACAGAGACAAGAGAAGAGAGAGAAGAGAGAGAGAGAGAGAGAGAGAGAGAAGAGAGAGAGAGAGAGAGAGAGAGAGAGAGAGAGAGAGAGAGAGAGAGAGACAAAGACAAAGAGAGCAGAAGAGAGCAAGCGAAATAGAGACAAAGAAAGCAACAACAACAAAAAAAAGAAAAAAGAAAGAAAAACAACCAACCCAAGAAGGAAGGAAGAGACGTGGAAAAAAAGGAGGAAGAGGGGGAGAACCGAAAAAAAACATGGAGGAAGAAGGGGAGAGAGAATAAAAAGAGGGAGAGACGGAAGACCAGAAGCCACGTGGCCGCCCTAACCTTCCCTTCGCCAGTGTTGCCAGAACCGCCGCCGAGAAGGTTCTGGCAACACAACCGTTGTTTTTCCAAATGGTCTTCTTCTAAATCTTATTTGTTTATGTATATCCTTTTTCTTTTTCTTTTCTTCTCTCATTTCTCCGCTTTCTCTTTCTTTCTTTCATTTTCTCTCCCATTCCTGCTCCGTATTTTGTTTTTTTTTGTCTCGATTTTCTGTAACGGGGAAAAATAATTTATCTATATCATATTTTTCCACTTTCTTTCTCTTTCTCACTTTCTCTCTCTCATCTTTTCCTCCTCTTCTCCGCAATTCGTATTTTCTCGATTTATTGAAACGAAAACAAGATTAATTTATCTTTTCTCGATATCCTGGTAAACGGAAAAAAATCATCTCTATATCTATATTATATTCTCCCCTTTCTTTCTTTTTCTCTTTCTCATTTTCTTTCTCTCACCTTTTCCTCTTCTTTCGTCGCAGTTCGTATTTTAAAGATCTATTGTAACGCAAAAAAAAAAAAATCGCGCCGATAGTAAACAATGGCGACGGAAAAGGTTAGAATTTCTCCGAATAAAACAAAAAACAAAAAAAATAATAGCAAGAAGGTTAAAATTTGCTTGATTGTCTTAAAATTAATTGGGACCAAGNCGGAAGTGCTTTAGCTGATCGCCTTCAGCTGCATTCGAGACGGGGAACCAATCGGCTTCCGAACACGCCAACTTTGCGAGAGAGAGAGAGAGGGAGAGGGGGAGAGAAGGGAGAGAAGGGAGAGAGGAAGAGGGAGGGAGGGGAGGGAGAGGGGAAAGAGGGGAGAGGGAAGAGGGATTGCAAGAGAGAGGAGAGAGGGGATGAGGGAAGAGAGGAAAGAGAGAAGAGAGAGAGAGAGAGAGAGAGAGAGAGAAGGAGGAGAGAGAGGGAGGAGAGAGAAGAGAGAGAGAGAGAGAGAGAGAGAGAGAGAGAGAGGAAGAGAAAAGGGGAGAGAGAAAGAAAAGAAGAGAGAGAGAAGAGAGAGAGAGAGAGGAGAGAGAGAGAGAGAGAGAGAAGAGAGAGAGAAGAGAGAGAGAGAGAAAGGAGAGAGAGAGATCGCGCGCTTGCTGGCATTTTTCCGACTCGACTTGGAAATTAAGATTTCAAAATCGAGGAAAAAAATCGGTAAAGCTTGAATAAGAGAAAAAAAAAAATGACGAAAAGGAAATAACTAACAAGGAAAAAAAAAACATGAAAAAAAAATAACTGACAAGAAAATAATTGGACAGGAAAATAAATAACAGGAAAATAACTAATTAGGAAAGTAATTGACAAGGAAATATAACTAACATGAAAATAACCTGACACAGGAAAAATATAAGGAAAATACTGACATAGGAGGGAGAGGGGAAGAGAGAGACAAAGACAAACACGAGGGGAATGGGAAAGAATTAAGAGAGCAAGGGAGAAAGAGAAAAATAGAAAGCAAGGGAGAGAGAGAGAAAAATGGAAAAAGAAACACAAGCAAGGAAAGAAAGGGAGAGAGGAGAAGAAGAGAGA
>NW_020868314.1:328292-336218 GCF_003789085.1 Penaeus vannamei
GAAGGAGGAGAGAGAGAGCAGAGAAAGCACAGAGAGAGGAGAGAGACAGTAGAAATGAGAGTAGAACGAGAGACAGATGAGAGCAGACAACAGAACAGAAGAGAACAATACAAAAAACAGAGAAGACCCACGAGAAACAGATAGACAGCAAATACACAAGAATCCCGCCCCCTCCACCAAGTCCCTTAGAGATCTCCCCTAATATATAATCCCCCTCTCGTCGCACACTCCCACCACCCCAACCCAACCCATCCTCCGCCGCCAATGGTAAACTTATCGACATCTTATAACATGTACGCGCCTTTCTCTTACTTCTCCTCCTCCTCCTCCTCTCTTTGCCGCGTCCGCACCTTCTCCTGTCTTGTCATGGTCTTCCGTCTCTCTCCTGCTCGCTCTGCTGTCTCTGTCTCTCTGCCTCTCTCTCTCTCTCTCTCGCTTGTTATCTTCTCTCTATTCTCTCGCTCGCTCTCTCTCCCTCTTTTCTCTCTCTCTCTCTCTCCTCTCTCTTTTTCTCCCTTCTCTTTTCCTCCCTCTCGTCTTTCTCTTTTCCATCCATCCATCCCTCTCTCTCTCTTTCTCTCTCTCATCTCTCTCTCTCTCTCTCTCTCTCCTCTCCTCCTCCTCTCTTCCTCTCTCTCTCATATCCGTCTCTCTCTCTCCTCTTCTCCTCTCCTCTCTCCATCTTCTTTTCTTTTCCTCTCTTCCCGTGTTGTATTCGTATTCTGACTAATATACTCTCTCCTCTTTTCTTTCTTCATCTTCCTCTCCCCTTCTCTTACTCACCCACTCACTCAGTTACTCACTCATTCATTCTCTCACTTTACTGAATGAATTTTTCACTCACTCACTCTCTTCTCGCATTCTTCTTTCTGCAACAGTTATCGGCACTTTTTATCCTTAATCTAATTACTTGAGTTTTCCTCCTTCTAGATGTTTATCTTTTGTCTTTTTTACTCTTTATCTCTCCGTCTCCCTTATTACTTGAGTTTTCCTTCTTCTACATGTTTATCTTTTTGTCTTTTTTACTCTTTTCTTCTCCGTCTCCCACCTTTTTTAACCCGTCCATTCCACCTCATTCCACGACCTCTACCTTACCCTACTTTCCCTTCCTTTCCTTTCCTTTCCTTTCCTCTCCCTCTCCTCCATCTCTCATCTCGTCTCTCCTCTCTTATCCTCTCCAATCCCTCCCCCTCACCTCCACTTCCTCTCCCTTGCCTCCCTCCTCCCCTCCTTTTTCCTCCTCTACTTTCTTCCCTCCTCCTCTCACAACCACTTTTTTCCCTCCTTACTCCCTCACACTCACCCTCACCCCCCTCTCCATCCCCTCCCACCCCTCACCCCTCACCACCTCCTCCCACCCACCTCCCCCCTCCCCCCACCGCCTCCTCACCCTCCACCCCATCCACCCACCCTCCATTAATCAACCTCTGGTCCTCTCTCGGCGGGTCCCTTCCCCCGCCGCGTTACGCCTTTCATCAGCCGAGCCACGGACGCCACGCCGCGCGGCCGCTTTCTCTCCGCGCGGGACGCCTCTCGTCGGCGCGGGAGAGAGGACGGAGAAGGGAAGAGAGGGAAGGAGAGGGACGGAGAGGTGGGAGGGGAGAGAGGATGGGAGAGAGGGGGAGGGGGAGAGGGAGAGGGAGGGAGGGAGAGGGAAGAGGGAGGGGGAGAAGGGAGGGAGGGAGGGAGAGGGGAGATGCGGGGGGAGGGAGAGGAGAGAGGAAGGGAGAAGGAGGAGGAAGGAGGGAGAACGGAGGGGGGAGTGGGAAGGAAAAAGGGAGGGAGGGAGGAGGGGAGGAAGGGAACGGAGAGGGAGGGAGGGGGGAGAGGGAGAGGGAGATGAGGGAAGGGGGGGAGGGAGAGGGAGAGGGAGAGGAAGGAGGGAGGGGGAGAGGGGGAGAAGGGAAGGAGGGAAGGGGGAGAGTGAGAGAGGTGGAGGGGGGGGAGGGAAGAAGGGAGAGGGGGAGAAGGAGAGGTAAGAATGGAGGGAGAGGGGAGAGTGGGAGAAGGGGAGGGGGAGGGGAGGGAAGGAGGGTGCGAGGAGAGGGGAGTGGGAGGGAGGGAGGGGAGGAGAGGGAGAGGGAGGGAGAGGTAAGAAGGGAGGGAGAAGGGAGAGAGGGGATAGGGAGAGGTAGGGTAAAGAGGGAGAAGGAGACGGGAGGGAGAAAGGGTGGGAAGGGGAGATTAAAGAGAGAAAGATAGAGAAAGAGAAAGAGAAAGAGAGAGGGAGGGGGAGGAAGGGAGAAGGAAGGAAGAAAGGGAGGGAAGGAAGGAGGGAGCAAGCAAGCGAGAGAGAGAGAGACAGTTAGACAGATAAATAGAATAGAATCGAGAGAGAAGAGAAGAGAGAGAGAGCAGAGACAGAGGAGAGAGAGAGAGAGAGAGAGAGAGAGAGAGAGAGAGAGAGAGAGAGAGAGAGAGAGAGAGAGAGAGAGAGAGAGAGAGAGGAGAAAGGAAAGAAGAGAGGGAGGAAGGGAAAGGAAGGGAGGGAGGGAAGGAAGAAGGGAGCAGCAAGCGAGAGAGAGAGAGACAGGTTAGACAGAATAAATAGATAGATCGAGAGAGAGAGAGAGAGAGAGAGAGAGAGAGAGAAGAGAGAGAGAGAGAGAGAGAGAGAGAAGAGAGAGAGAAGAGAGAGAGAGAGAGAGAGAGAGAGAAAGGAGAAAGAGAAGAGAAACGAGAAAGAGAGAGAGAGAGAGACGAGAGAGAGAGCGAAGAGAGAGAGAGAGAGAGAGAGAGAGAGGAGAGAAAGAGAAAGAGAGAGGGAGGAAGGGAAAAGGAAGGAGGGGGGGGGAGGGAGGAATGAAGGAACAAGCAGCGAAAAGAGAGAGAGGACAGTTTACGACAGATATAGAAGATTCGAGAGAGAGAGAGAGAGAGAGAGAAGAGAGAGAGAAGAGAGAGAGAGAGAGAAGATGAGAGAGAGAGAGAGAGAGAANAGGCAAAGCGTTTTATAATGTAATAACATCCTTGTGACAATTATAAAAATATACGACACTTGGTGATAGGGAAGGAGTGGAGGTGGAGAAAAGACGGGGAAGGAAGGTCCGATCACGGTTATGGATGAGGAGTGAGGAGAAGGGAGAGGTAATGAGGGAGGAGAGGGAGTTGGAAGAGTGGGTAGGAGAAGGGATATGTGAGGAGAAGAAGGAGGCTGGTTAGGAAGAAGAGAGGCGAGAGAAGGGGGAGGGAGGAGAGATGAACGAGGACGGGTGAGGTACTTATGTCATGCAGGTGGAGGAGGTGTAGAGACGTTTAGAGGAAAAATGAGGAGATGGAGAGAGTAGGAAATGAGACGGGCGGCGATGAGACAAGGATGAAAAGGAATGTAGAGGGAACGAGGAGAGTGGAGTAAGAAAGAAAGATATATGAAGTAGAGTAGAATAAGATGGAAGAGGGAGATGAGGTATATAGAAGGGATTGCACCTGTGTGGTTGTTAAATCAGAGAAAGGAAGAAGAGAAAGAAAAAGGAAAAAAACCGAAAGAGGGATTAAGAGAGATGTGCCCTATAAGCGGAGGTAGATAAAGAAGAAGGAAAAAAAAAGAAGAAAGGAAGAGAAGAAAAGGAGAATGGGAGGAAGGGGGATAAGAATGAGGGAAAGAGGTAAGAGGAGGAGGGATGAGCAGGCATAGGGTGTGTATCGGTTCTGTGATGAAGGATACAATGATGTTTTGAACGATTTCTTGCGAGGTTCAATCCTCTTGCCTTGATGTTAAGACTTGCCTCACTTCAGGGTGTGGTTGGAGGACGAGAGGGAGGGAGGAGGAGGAGTATGGAAGGAGTGATGGAAAGGGGTAGGAGAGGGATGGAAAGGTATGGTGGCGATTGGAGGAGGAGGAGGAGATGAAGGGAGATGTAGGAGGGGTAGTGAGGGCGTAGGAGGAGGAGGGGGAGGGAGGTGGTGAAGGAGGAGATGGGAGGCAGGAGGAGAGGAGTATGAGTGAGATGTGTATGTGAAAAGGTGCGACGTGATAGGAGGAGGGTGAGGAAAGGAACGACGGTGTGAGGAGGATGGAGTGGTATGGTTGGTGCGGGTGGTAGCGAAACGCCGCGCGCGCGTGATGGAGGATGAGAGGTGAGAAGGAGGACTTGGAAAGATGATGAAGGAGAAGTGGGATAATAGTGAGGGCAGGAGGAGGAGGAGGTGGTGGTGGGGTAGGAGGACGACAGGATTGGAGAGGGGAGAAGGGGAGGAGGTGGTGGTAGGAAGATGAGTGAGGAGGAGAGATGGAGGAAGTGGTAGGAGCAGGCGCGGAGGAGGAGACACAGTTAGGAGGAGGAGGAGTTAGCATGGTGGTGGGGGGATAGTGAGGTATATAATGGTAGGATGGAGGTGAGAGAAGGTAGGTAGTTTGGGTGTAAAATGGTTAGGATGATCGAGAGAGAAGGAGAGAGTGCGGATGTATTGTGTATATAGTTCTTTACGGGAGTGGTTGTTAAGTGCGGAAGGTTAGATGACAAAGGAAAGAGGTGATAAGAAAGATGGAAGGAATGGATGATGGTACAGGATAAAAGAAAGAGAATGTACGAAATAGAATTGGTTAATAGAATGAGAAGAAATGGTAGGAAATCTCTCTCCCTCCCCCCTCCGTTTATATATATGCTGAAAAAAAAAAGGCGATGGAAGAAGAAGAAGAAGAGGAGGAGGAGGAGAATTAGTAAGAGTTGAGGAAGTGGAAGCTGGTGGGGCTAGGAATGAAGATAAAAAGAAAAGAAGAAAAAGAGTGGAAGTAATTAAGATAGGAATAAAGGTCAGGAGGACGAGAAGGCAAAGGTTAAGACAGAGGAGGGGGGGGGGGAGATGGGAGAGAGGTTGAACGTTGAACAAGAAGTAGAAAAGGAGGGAGGAAATGAAGAGTGGTGGGAAGTAAGAATGCGAGAGAGAGAGAGAGAGAGAGAGGAGACGAGAGAGAGAGAAAGAGAGAGAGAGAGAGAGAGAAGAGAGAGGAGAGGAGAGAGAGAGAGACAGGACAGACAGACAGACAGACAGACAGACAGACAGACAGAGAGAGGAGAGAGAGAGAGACTGAGAGAGAGAGAGAGAGAGAGATGAGATAAGAAGAATAGGAGTGAGTCAAAGACTAAAAGGGAAGGACAATTAGAGAAAGGAAAAGGAAAAAGGGGAGTCTTAAGAAATTTAAAATCACAATAGAAAAAGGTAAAAAAAAAAGAACGAAAAATGATAGAAGAGGAGAAGGATAAGGGAATGATGATAAAGAAGAAAAAAAAAATTATATCCATGAAGCATATTACCTACTCCTCCCACTCAGTAAAATAAATAAAAAGAAAATCCATCCTAGTTTTAATAAGACTATATCTAATTTACCAAGAGACATGAATTATATACATCTAATTAGATATCAAGAAAAGATAAATGAAGATTAGTACAAGGATCTAGACTGTGTATTGAAAGCCATCCAGAATACAGTGATTTTTGGCTTATCAGTTATTTTCTCTGTGACAATAACTACTTCAGTGTTATTCATAAAGTTATTTTACACGTGATTTATGATACGCTGGTTATTCTCCTGTTGTGTTTCTTCCATAAACTTTTCATTAAAGTTGATGAACTGTTTTATGTCATGGTGATTGGAGGATATCAAATGAGGTAATTGAATTAATAATTTTGGGTTCGTAATATAAGTTTTAATTTATTCTCTTTGATTATGAGACGTGTATATACATACTCGCTTGCGTTTACACATTCAATAATGCATGTATACATTCAGACACAAACACACTCACACACCACAATTACATACATTTCCACCTCTCCCTTACATATCCACACACAACATCACATCACACATCATCACTCATATCCACATAAACATTAACACACACACACACACACAAACAAACAAACACATACACACACCTCTGCATATATATACGCATGATATATGTATACAAATACGTACATAATACGCGTTAAGGTTCCTTATTTTGCAATCAAGGAGAGAAAAATATGATAAAAATGTAACACCAAATCAAAATGCACAAATGATTGGCAAAAGAAAACGCAAAAATTAAACAGACATGTGAATTAGTTTTGAGAAGGAAAGAAAGAGAGATGGGGTAAGAAAAGGAGAGAAAGGAGTAAAAGGAAGAGAGAGAGAGAGAGAGAGAGAGAGAGAGAGAGAGAGAGAGAGAGAGAGAGAGAGAGGAGAGAGAGAGAGAGAGAGAGAGAGAAGAGAGAGAAGAGAGAGAAAGAAAGAAAGAGAGAGAGAGTGAGAGAGAATACGTAACAGAGGAAGAGAGAGGCAGAGAGTGAGAGAGAGAGAGAAAAAAAAACACCATATTCTATCGCATTATGGATAAAGAAACAAATAACTAAATGACCGAAATACCGATAAATAAATACCCAAATGAATACAACGCAACGCAATGCAATAAAAAAAAAAATCACAATAGCAAATTAACAAAATAAAAAAAAAAAAAAAAAAAAAAAAAAAAAAAAAGAGAGAGAGAAAAAAAAAATCCAGACCATCCCAGGTTTTCCCAGACTCTCAAACTTAACCAAAATACTTCACATATACCTTTTTTTTTCTTCCTTTTTTTCCCCCACTCTCACATCTTCTCTCAAAGTTCCCTATTACCTAATTGGAAACTGTTCACTCCCCACTCCCCGCCTGTCTATCTACCTGTCTGTCTATCTACTCGCCTGAACAGCTTTGTCAGTCAGTTCTGAATAGACCGAGATAACGAAAGCACGTCAGACTATCACTCTTAAATCAAATAGTTCAGTCTTGCGTTATCTGCGCGCGCTTTTTCTTCCTTGCTCAATATCTTGAAAACTTTTTTTTTTTTTTTTTTTTACTTTTTTTTGAAAAACTTTTTTTTTTTTCTTTCTTTTTTTTTTTCTTTTTTTTGGCGTTGAGGGGAATACAGCGTGAGATCATTAACTTTAGAGCAAAACCGAACGATATTTCGGTAGAGAAATACGGCATCTTGGTGTTCGATGGTTTTGCCTCGCTCGCTTATATACATATATATATGTGTGTGTGTGTGTGTATATATCTATCTGTCTATCTACTACTATCTATCTATCTATTCTATCTATCTATATCTAATCTATCTATCTATCTTCTATCTATCTAATCTATCTATCTATCTATCTATCTATATATCTATATATTATATATATATATATAATATATATATATATATATTAATATATATATATATATATATATATATATAAATATATATATATATATATATATATATGATATATATATATATATAATATATACTATAATATATATATATATATATATATATATAATTATATATATATATATATATAATGTGTGCGTGTGTGTGTATGTATGAATACATATACACATTATGCCATGTATGGTATGTATGTACATCTGTATCCTTCCCTCCCTCTCTCCCTCTTCCCTCTCCTTCCCTTCCTCCCTCCCTCCCCCTATCGCACTTTTTCCCTCTCCCCCCTTTACTCATTTCCTTCGCCCAGTTCTCTCCTCCGCACGAACTCCATGTTATCTCTGGCTGGCGTAAGTGCGATGTTGCCCTGCCTCGTACTAAGGGCGGTTCCGTTATGACGTCATGTCGTAAAGGGTTGTACGTTCTTCGCTTTTTACACCATTCTCTTGTGGCGCATCTTTGGGTTTGTACAGGAGTGGTAAGGAGCAACCACTCTTTTTTTCTCTTTTTCTTTTTTTTCCTCTTTTTTTCTTTTTCTTCTTTTTTTCTCTCCTTTTTTCTCTTTTCTTCTCTCTGTTTTTTTTTTTTTTTTTTTTTGGAAAGGGGGGGGAAGGGAGGGAGAGGGTGGGAGGGATTTTCGGGAAATGTTGGGGAGGGTAGAGGGAGGGAGGGAGAGGAAGGGAGGGTTGAACGAAGTGGAAGAAGGAAAGGGAGATAGGAAGGAGAAGGAAAGGTGAGATGAGAAGAGAGT
>NW_020868314.1:336325-341325 GCF_003789085.1 Penaeus vannamei
AAAATAACCTTCCTTAGAAAAAAGAAGTAAACGTGACTCTTCGCCTCCAGAGAGTCAGAGGGCCACAGCGCTGAGAGCGAGAGGGCGCTGGTGTAGATCATGACGGAACCACGACACCCTCTTGCCCAGGGAATCTACTTGGATTTCGTGTAGAAATTCGTAGGTAGAGATGCGTGTAGGTTTACGTATGAGGTAGAGAGAGAAATGGAAACACTTACGCTAATGACTATAAATGTGAACATATTGTGTGTGTGTGTGTGTGTTTGTGCGTGTGTGGGTGTGCGTGTGTGTGTGTGTGTGTGTGGTGTGTGTGTGTGTTTTGTGTGTATGTGTGGTGTGGCACATATGCATGGATATACATACATACATACATAGTATATGTGTGTGTGTATGTGTGTGTGTGTGTGTGTGTGTATGTGGTGTGTGTGTGCGTGTGTGTGCATGTATGTATGTATGTATGTATGTACGCATGCATATATGTGTATACATATATAGTCAGACATAGATATATGGATAGATTCTGCGTGCATGTGCGTATGTATACACACACATACATACAGTTTTAATTATCAGATCAATCATTCATTCATTTATTTGCCAATGCAGACTTCAATTGAAGGTCGGCACGTGGCGATAACAAATAGAATAATTTACAAGAGCTGCATCGAGTATTTAAAATTCCTGAAACTCTTTGCTTTGTTTTGTTTTGTTTATCTTTTCATCTCTGCTGGGAATGGATTTGGTTTTGTAATCAGACATAATCGTGTGTTAATTGCACTGATTGGTAATGTTGTTTTATTAGAATATATCGCAATAGCAATCACCTGCTAGTTAACACACACACACGCATACTCTCTCTCTCTATCTATCTATCTGTCTATCTATCTATCACACACACACATATACTCTCTCTCTCTATCTATTTATCTATCTGTATATCTATTCACACACACACACAACATACTCTCTCTCTCTCTCTCTATCTATCTATCACACACACACACAGATACTTCTATCTATCTATCTATCTCTATCTCCATCTATCTATCTTTCTCTCTCCCTCCCTCCCCCTTCTTCTATCTATCAAACCCTCTCCATCAATCTACATGTATTCCCCTATACCTTTATTTATCGATCTATTTCTCCATTCTTTCCAAAAGATGCTTACATTACTGTTTTTCCTTTTTCTTTCTCTTTCATCTTTGCCTTTTGATATCGCATGAAATCATCTGACCTGGTTAGAGCACTGACCTGTTATTTCTTTCATTAAACACGAAGGAAAGAATTTTTTTCTTTCATTTTTTTCTTTCTTTTTTACACGGGAGGAAAGAAAGGGAGAAAATGTGTGCAATAAATTATTTATTCATTTTTTTTTTTTTTTATTATTTTTTTTTTTTACATGAGAGGAAAGAAAGGGTGATTTGTTTTGTATTTTTCTTTTTTTTCTTTGACAGGAGAGGAATAAAAGGAAGAAAATGTCTAGAATATGACAATCTATTGTGTATTTTATGTAGTCTGATGATGAGCATAATAGTGATGTATAATGATGACAATAATCCTACAACTGTTTACTTGTACTATTACTAATAATGATAAAAATGATAATGATAATAATGCCATTACTGATCCTACAACTAATGATATAATTACAATTATAACAACAAATGCAACAACAATAAATAATAATGATATTGATAATGATTATAATAGCAGTAATGATGATAATAATGATAGGAATAATGGTGATCATGATATTCACAATAACAACAAAAACAACAACTGTAATAACCAGGATAATAATGAATAATAATGATGATGGCTAATGATAATAATAATAATCATAATAATGACGATAATGATAATGATGATATGATGATAATGATGATGATGGTGGTGGTGGTGTCGGTAATGATGATAAAGATACTAATAATAGTAATAATAATAATAACAATGATAATAATGTCTTTAATAATAAGGAAAAAAAGGGAAAATGTAACTAGCGAAGAGAGAGCCAACGGTGATGATACAGAATAAAGATCTTGAAAAAGAAAAACAGAAATGAAAACCCGAAAGCTAATACAAAATATAAAGAATTGACAACCAAAGGGTAATGCGAGAAGATTGCTTACCAAAGAATAGAGTTGGTCAGAATTTTTTTGTTTTGTTTTGTTTTGAAATGAAGGTCTAAAGCGTCTAAAAGTGTTCTTGGATTGTTTTTCTTTTTCATATTAATAAGGACAATTGTTTTTTCTTTTTCTTTCTTATTCTTTAAGTTACTCTCTTTTCATAGCATTCAGCGAACTCAATAAAAGAACGGTGATGTCCTTATATTAATGATAAACACATATGAGCGCTATGAAGATTGAGAAAAAAAGCCAACGAGCTTATACTAATAACGATATATAATCATACCATGATAATCAAGAGAATTGCATTTGCCTTTAAGAAGATCAGGAAATCACAACTCAACCACACAAAAACCTAAAATGACAGAATAATATGAAACAATAAAAAACCGAAAATGAAAAAAAAAAAAAAAAACACCAAGACGGAAAAGAATCACCCCTGAGACGTCTCTTTATAGGAAAAACCACAGAGCATGCAAGGAAGCACAAGGAACAAACAACGAAGAAAGTGCTGTAGCCGCGAAAGTTCCACGTAGAAAGAGTTGTGCCCAATCATTCGCCTTTTCCGCCTCGTCCATCGCTCTGCGGGCGAGCCAAGGAGGGGACGAGGCGACCCCTGAATTCACCTGATTGCTGGGAAGTATCGCAAAACGGAAAAAGTGCTGCACGTATATATTCCATACATGATATATATGTTGCTGTGTGTGTGTATCACCTAAAGTAACGCTATATATAGTTATAACCTATTAATATATTTATACGTACTATTTATATAGGCTATTAATTTTAAAAATTATATATATATTTAGATATATCTGCCTATAGTATATATAAATATAATATATACCTATAGCCGTAAATATATCTAGCTACAAGAGAACCTCTATATAAGTAGATCTATATATATAGATATATTCTAACTATTATATATTAATATTACTACGTAATACCTATACATATATATACCCACCACACACAATACACAGCGACACACACAGCACAAACACACACATATATATATAGTTATTATATCCAATATATATATATACTAAATATAAGTCATATATATAATATATATATGTATCCTCAGCACACACACACACACCCCAATTCTCCATCAAGGTTCACACACATCACACACACACACAGCACACACACACACACAGCACACACATATATAATACCAGTCTCTCTCGTCATACATAGTCGTGCCACTCGAGAGTCCGTCTATCGTATATATAGGTGAGTATAATCATATAGAGAGGTATAACCTATATCAGTATATATCATTCTATCATATATAATATATACAAGTCTATCCATCTCTCTCTCTCTCATTTCTATACACACACACACACCACACTCTCTATGCACACACACACAGCTCACAACACACAAGGACACGATATAATAGTAAGAACACTCACTAGCTATATATATACCTATATATAAGAGAAGTAGTTACTATATATATACTATTACCTCATATATATATATAGAAATAGGCCCTATATGCTGTGGTGTGTGCTGTTGTGTGTGTGTGTGTGTGTGTGTGGTGTTGTGTGTGGTGTGTGTGTTGTGGTATGTCGTGTGTGGTGCCGTGTGTCAAGTGATATAGGTAATAATTGGCTCTATGTAGTGAAAGAGAAAGGAAGATTAGAAAATGATAAAAAATGTATAATATGAAAAAGTATAAAGTCTACTAGGTCGAAAGTTCGAGCTACTCGGCCACACCTAGCAATGGGGCCATAAATCATCGCGCTGCTTAGTAAGCATGTTTCTCCCCTTCAAACATGTCCCTTAACGTCCTTCCAGTGGATATTGGGACCTAACTTTTGACTTTTATATATATATATATTATACATCACTATCTACATATATATATATATAGTATATATATACACGCTATATATATATGATAAATATAGTATACTATTACAAGTTTAGTATAACGGTATACCTAGAATATATAACCCTATCTATACAGCACCCTCACTGAATTACTATATACCATTTTATCTAATACTATATTAGACACTACCGATAGAATATGATAGATAGAACTAAGTATCAGATAGATATGATTTAGAATAAGATACATACCAGATAGAATAGATAGACGAGACAGAACTCAGATAGGAGGATAGAGAGATATTATCGTATATATATAATAATGTATATATGTACTCTTATATGCAGTTACTACCGTATATAAGTCACTCCATATATATTTGATAATAGGGAGTAGACACCTGATATTATATGTGACACTAGCGAAATAGTATTAAAATTAATTGTAATAGTGAGGATTGTTATATAAGAAATAAGTAGTATAATTAAGGGATACGATAAGATTAGATATAAAGAATAGATAGACCGCGTATGATAAATGAGTATTAATGCAGATAGAAGAGAAGCAGATACGAGTAGATACGATAGCGTTAGAGTAGAAATATAGTGAGCAGACACATTCAACTAGGAGAGTGATAATACAGGATATTCAGAAGTGATATGTTAATATCATTTAATGAGTGTAATAATCTGAATAATGATATGTATATATATATACTATATATATAATAGATAGATAAAGAATGAGATAGAGGATAGTGAAGTGAGGATATAGCAAAGAGTAGCAGAATTTTACTAAAATAAGAGAGAATGTAAAGAGAAAAAGGAATGATGCTCGAGTTAGTATGTATCACAGTATACTCTTATTCATTACTTAATTATTAATTACTACTTAGCTCAATATATAAGATAATAAGAATTAAAGGTAGATAGTAAAAGGATAAAGGTAATATAGTATACAGAAGAACCAAGACGGAAAAGTAATAGGAATGATAGTATAGAGTATAGAGATATAGATTACCA
>NW_020868314.1:346325-348825 GCF_003789085.1 Penaeus vannamei
CTGTTGTCTCTGCTGTTGCTTCTGCTCGTTCTGCTGCGCTTCTGTGCTGTCTGCTGCCGCTTCTGCTGTTGCTTCTGCTGTTGCTTCTGCTGCCGCTTCTGCTGTTGCTTCTGCTGCCGCTTCTGCTGTTGCTTCTGCTGTTGCTTCTGCTGCCCGCTTCTGCTGTTGTTTCTGCTCTGCTGGCCGGCTCTGCTTGTTGCTCTCTGCTGTTGCTTCTGCTGCTGCTGGCTTCTGCTGTTTGCTTTGCTGTTGCTTCTGCTGCCGCTTCTGCTGTTGCTTCTTGCTGTGCTTCTGCTGCCGCTTCTGCTGTTGTTTTCTGCTGTGCTTCTGCTGTTGCTCTGCTTGCCGCTTCTGCTGTTGCTTCTGCTGTTTGCTTCTGCTGCCGCTTTCTGCTGCTGCTGCTGTTGCTCTGCTGCGCTTTGCTGTTGTTTCTGCTGTTGCTTCTGCTGGTTGCTTCTGTTGCTTCTGCTGTTGCTTCTGCTGCCGCTTCTGCTGCTTTGCTTTCTGCTGTTAATTCTTGCTTCTGCTGCTTTGCTGCGTTGGCTTCTGCTGTTTGCTTCTGCTGTTGCTTTCCTGCTGCCGCTTCTGCTGTTGCTTCTGCTGTTGCTGCCTGCTCTGCTTTCTGCTCTGCTGCTTTCTGCTGTTCGCTTCTTCTGCTGTTGCTTCTGCTGTTGCTGCTTCTGCTGTTGCTTCCGCTTCTGCTGTTGTTTCTGCTGTTATTCTGCTGCCGCTGCTGCTGCTTTGCTGTCTGCTGTTGCTTCTGCTGCTTCTGCTGTTTTTGCTTTTCTGCTGCTTCTGACTGTTGCTCTGCTGCTGCCGCTTTGCTGGCTGCTTCTGCTTGTTGCTTCTGCTTCTGCTGTTGCCTGCGCGCTTCTGCTGTCTGCATTCTGCTGCCGCTTAGCTGCTGCTGCTGCTTCTGTGTTGCTTCTCTGCCGCTTCTGCTGCTGCTTCTTCTGCTGTTGCTTGCTGCTGCCTGCTTCTGTTGTTGCTTCTGCTGTTCTTCTGCTGTTGCTGGTTGCTTCTGCTGTTGCTTCTGCTGCCGCTTCTGCTGTTGCTGTTGCTTCTGCTGTTGCGTCTGCAGCTACTGCTACTCTTGATGGTGATGATGGTGTCGATGATCTTAAGGTTTATTAATGTTATTATCTCATTGTTATTAGTAGTAATAGTAGTGAGATTTATCAGTGTTATTATCTTTATACAGGTTTATTTAGGTTTTATTATTATTTAGGTTTATTTATTATTAAGTTTATTTATTATTCAACAGGTTTATCAATGTTTTTATCTCATTTTTTAAATAATTGCTATGATTAATTATCATTATCTTCATTACCGTTAACATTATTGTTATTATTGTCATTTTCATTTTCATCATCTTTGTTAACGTTTTCATTATCATCATCAGTATGAGTAGAAGCAGTAGTAGTATCATCATTATCATTATTGTTACTATGATTATCACCATTATTGTTATTATTATGATCATTATAATTATTATCATCAGTATGATCATTATCGTTATTACTATTATCATTATTATTATTATCATTATTACTATTATTGATGTTATCATTAATAATAGGAATAATTGCCGCTGATATCACCATCATCAGATTTATTGTTGTTGTTGTTGCTTATATTATAATGATGATGATAATGAGGATAATGATTTTAATGATAATTGAATTCAGAGAGGAATTCTCAGACTGAAGACTAAGGCCATGGGAGGTCAGTCTTTTCTCTCTCTCTCTCTCTCTCTCTCTCTCTCTCTCTTTTCTCTCTGCTCTCCTTTCCGCTCACTCCCTCTCTTTCTCTCAACTCCTCTCCATCTCTCCTCTCTTCTCTCTCTCTCTCTCTCTCTCTCTCTTCTCTCTCATCTCTCTTCTCTCTCTCTCTCTCTCTCCTCTTCCTCTCTCTCTCTTCTCTCTCTCTCTCTCTCTCTCTCTCTCTTCTCTCTCTCTCTCTCTCTCTCTCTCTCTCTCTCTCCCGTTCACTCTCTCTCTTTCTCTTTCTCTCTCTCTCCTTCCCCGCTCTCACTCCCTCTCTCTTTCTCCTCACTCCTCTCCTCTCTTTCTCTCTCTTCTCTCGCTCTCTCTCTCTCTCCCGCTCTCTCTTTCTCTCCCTCTCCCTCTCTCTCCTCTCTCTCTCTCTCTCTCTCTCTCTCTCTCTCTCTCTCTCTCTCTCTCTCTCTCTCTCTCTCTCTCTCTCTCTCTCTCTCTCTCTCTCTCTCTCTCTCTCCTCTCTTTCTCTCTCTCTCTCTCTCTCTTCTCTCTCTCTCTCTCTCTCTCCCTCCCTCCGTTCACTCCTTTCTTCCATCTCCCTTTCTCTCTCTTCTTCTCTTCTTCCTCTCTCTCTCTTCCTCTATTTCTCTCTTCTTCTCCTTCTCTCTCTCTCTTCCTCTATTTCTCTTCTTCTTCTCCTTTCTTTCTTCTCTTTCTCTCTCTCTCTCTCTCCTCTCTCTCCCTCTCTCTCTCTCTCTTTAAATACACATACACACACACAA
>NW_020868314.1:353825-356325 GCF_003789085.1 Penaeus vannamei
TGTTGCCGAGATATAGCTTTTCGAAATTATTGTGTTTATTTTGCCAATAGAGTGGTTGGTATTATCATTATATCATTTTTTATGGTTATTATGAATCAGATTTATGGGTTATCAATCAATTATGCTATTATCGTCATCATCACTGTTATTGTCTTATCATTATTATTATTATTATTATTATTATTATTATTATTATTATTATTATTATTATTATTATCTATTATTATTATTATTATCGGTGTTATCTGTATCAGTATCATTTCTATTATCACTATATCATTATTTTCATTACCATTATCATCGCCTGTTAATATCGTTATCTTATCATTAAATTACTATTTATATCATTTTTTATTATTATTGTTATTATTATTATTATCATATCATCATCATTATCATCATTCTCGTTATTATTATTGCTACTATTATTATTATTATTACTATCATTACTATCATTCATAATTACATTATTACTGTTATCATTGATATTGATATTACTACAATTATCATTATCACTGCTATTATTAATAATACTATAGTTATTATTATTATTATCATTATCATTATCATTAATATCATTACTATCATCATTAGCTTTACTGTCATTATTATTACTAATATCATTATTACCATCATCATCCTAATTACTAATATTACTATCAACCTCTACATTATCCATATCATTACTATTATCATCACTATCACTCATTATCATTAATATCCTTTTTACTTTTGAGAGGTTAGGGGACGCTTAAAAACTGTATGAAACTTCAAAACTGCTGGGATATCGTATCCAACTTTTTTAAATGAAAAAGTTCTCTGATAAATCATTCTTAGTTAAAGTTTTGCAGTCACCGGGGGTTGAAAATATATCTCATTTTACATGAGAGAGAGAGGAGAGAGAGAGAGAGAGAGAGAGAGAGAGAGAGAGAGAGAGAGAGAGAGAGAGAGAGGAGAGAGAGAGAGAGAGAGGAGAGAGAGAGAGCAGAGAGAGAGAGAGAGAGAGAGAAGAGAGAGAGAGAGAGAAAGAGAGAGAGAGAGAGAGAGAGAAGAGAGAGGAGAGAAGAGAGAGAGAGAGAGAGAGAGAGTGAGACAGAGAGACAGAGTAAGAGAGAAGGAGGGAGAGAGAGAGTAAGAGAGAGAGAGAGTAAAAGAGGAGGGGGGAGGAAGACAGAGAGAGAGAGGGGGGGGAGAGAAAGGGAGAAGGAGGAGAGAGAGAGAGAGAGTAAGAGAGAAGGAGAGAGAGAGGGGGGGGAGAGGAGTAACGAGGAGAGAGAGAGAGAGAAGAGAGAAGGAGAGAGAGAGGGGGGGGAGAGAGAGTAAGAGAGAAGGAGAGAGAGAGGGGGGGGAGAGAGTAAGAGAGAAGGAGAGAGAGAGAGGGGGGAGAGAGTAGAGAGAAGGAGAGAGAGAGAGAGGAGAGAGAGAGAGAAGAGAGAAGAGAGAAGAGAGAGAGGAGAGAGAGAGAGAGAGAGAGAGAGAGTAGAAAGAGAGAGAGAGAGTGAGGACGAGAGAGAGAGAGAGATAGAGAGAGAGGAAGAGAGAGAGAGAGACAGAGTAAAAGAGAACAGGAAAAGGAGAGAGAGAGAGAGAGAGTAAGAGAGAAGGAAAGAGAGAGAGAGAGGGGGGGGGGGTGGAAGGCAAGGAGAGATATAAGGGAGACAGACAAGACAGACAGATTTTTGCAAACGACCAACTCCTCAGATACATCAATTCCGTTTGTCCTGAAGTTGCAGATTTTGGAGAAAGAACAAGCTTTTTTAGCCTACTTAATATTACAAATGAGATTTTTTTTCCTCCATTTTTTATCTTTCGTCTGATGGAACGTTTATCGACCTACGATTCGTGAAATATCAGGGAAATGTTGTAATCATAAACTATATTTTAGAAATTAAGGTT
This sequence comes from Penaeus vannamei, assembly GCF_003789085.1. Lineage (NCBI taxonomy): Eukaryota > Metazoa > Arthropoda > Malacostraca > Decapoda > Penaeidae > Penaeus > Penaeus vannamei. Next base: position 355,722 of record NW_020868314.1, read on the forward strand.
CAGGTTTTTATATGAATAAAAATGGCAATATTTCTATACAAAACATATTCAAGCACATCCAAATTTTGCTTTTGAGAATTTTCTTCAACAGATATTAGCAGGATCTTTTCGTTATATAATAGAAGATATATATGTATATAAAAATTATCGAAATAGCTATTGAATTTCATGATTATAAATTCAATATGTAATCTCGAATCTTACCAGAGGTCATTTTCTAGATTTGCAAAAGACTCCAAACTTTAATAAACCACTAAAATATAAATGAATAGCTATATAAATTTACAACGGAATTATTGTAAGAAAAGAGTGGTTATTGAGTAACGACCACCTTGCGGTTTTAATCTCTGAACGTTTCTCTATTTCAGAATATTTCAATTCTGAAGTTTTATGCTTGGATATGCAAAATGGCAATTGAAGCTTGAAATAGCCTTTCTGTTAGAACGTTAATATCTCTGAAATTTTTACGAATAAAGTTATTGCTCTTTCTCTCTATCTATCTTTCTCATCTTCTGTGTATGTGTAAGTGTCTCTCTCTCTCTCTCTCTCTCTCTCTCTCTCTCTCTCTCTCTCTCTCTCTCTCTCTCTCTCTCTCTCTCTCTCT
>NW_020868314.1:366325-369821 GCF_003789085.1 Penaeus vannamei
TTCCATACGGTGGAAAATGTGCTGGATAGGAGGTTTTCCCTTCGCTGGAAAATATTCTCTAGGAAGAAGTGTAGGTAGTAGCTTTCCTTCGCTGGAAAATGGTTTTGACCAGAAAATGTGGGTGGGAGGTTTTTCCTTCGGTGGAAAATGTGCTGGATGGGATAATTTTCTTTTGGAAATGATAAGAGGTTTTCCCTTCGCTGGAAAATGTTTTTGACCAGAAAATGTGGGTGGGAGGTTTTCCTACGGTGGAAAATGTGCTGGATGGTAGATTTTCCTTCCTTGGAAAATATTCTAGAGGAAGAAATGTAGGTAGAGGGTTTTCCTTCGCTGGAAAATGTTTTTTGACCAGAAAATGTAGGTGAAGGTTTTTTCCTACGGTGGAAATGTGCTGGATGATGATATCATTTTGGAAATTGCTGGTGGGAAGTTTTCGCTGGAAAATGTTTTTGACCAGAAAATGTAGGTGGGAGGTTTTTCCTACGGTGGAAAATGTGCTGGATGTGAGGTTTTCCCTTCCTTGGAAAATATTCTCGAGAAAATATGTAGGTAGGAGGTTTTCCTTCGCTGGAAAATGTTTTTGACCAGAAAATGTGGGGTGGGAGTTTTTTCTACGGTGGAAAATGTGCTGGATGGGATAATTTATTTTGGAATGTGCTCGATGGGAGTTTTTTCCTTCGCTGGAAATTTTGATGAATGTTGAAGTTTTCTCTACGGTGGAAAAATGTGCTGGATGTGATCATTGGTATTTCCTTCCCTCTGAAAGTGTTTAAGATGAGGAAATGATGGAGTGAAGTTTCAGGTAGAAAATGAGGAGAGAGAGAGAGAGAGAGAGCAGAGAGAGAGAGAGAGAGAGAGAGAGAGAGAGAGAGAGAGAGAGAGAGAGAGAGAGAGAGAGACAGAGAGAGAGAAAGAGAGAGATAAAGAGAAATGCGGGTAGGTTTTCCTTTCGGTGAAAAATGTGCTGGATGAGATAATTTCCTTCCTTTGAAACTGATCTAGATGTGATATGCTCCTCTCCCTCTTCAAATTATTTTAGATGAAAAAAAATGGTGTAAAGTAAATGGAAAATGTGTTGGATGTGATATTATCCTTTTGAAAATGTGCTAGATGTGGTATTTCCCTTCGCAAAATGTGTTTGATGAAAAATGCGGGTTTTTTTCATCTAACGGAAAATGTGCCGGATGTAATATGTTCCTCTCCGTTCTGAAAAAAAAAAAAAAAAAATAATAAATAAGAAAATGTACCTGATGTTTTTTTCTTCCTTTAGGAATATAGTTTAAATGTCATTTTTTCCTCTCCCTTCGGAAAAAAGTACTTAGATGAGACTTTCTTTAGAGGAAAGTAAGAGAAAAATTTTCCCCAACGTAAAAAAAAAAAAAAAAAAAAAAAAAAAAAAGATCCTTTTTAGGAAAATGTTTTTTGATGTTTTTTTTCCTTTCTTTTGAGAAATGGACTTCAATTGAGGTTTTCACTCTTCACTTTATGACCTTTTTCTCTCCTTTATTCCTTTGTATTTCATCCTTCTCACAATCCTTCACTTATTCCTATGTCTCTTGTTTCATGCTTATTCCCCGATTTTCTTTCCATCGTGCTTTATATTCACTCTTTTCTTATCGTCCCGTGTCTTTTAGCTTATTCCTTATCCAGTCATTCTTATATTCTTCGTCTTAACCCTTTCTCTTCTTCCTATGTCTCTTACTCTTCCGTTTACTCCATTCCTCCTCTTCTTTCTACGTGTTTCTGCATCCTCCTTTATCCAGCCTTGTTTGTTTATCTCTGTTAATCAATATTCGCTTCTATTGTTACCACTTTTTGGTTATTTTCTCTTTTTCTCTTTTCTCCTTCCTTCTCACACTATCTTTTCTTTCCGTTCATTGTCAGTCCGTCTCGTCTCTCTCTCTCTCTCTCTCTCTCTCTCTCTTCTCTCTCTCTCTCTCTCTCTCTCCTCTCTCTCCTCTCTCTCTCTCTCTCTCTCTCTCTTCTCTTCTCTCTCTCTCTCTCTCTCTCTCCTCTCTCCTCTCTCTCTCTCTCTCTCTCTCTCTCTCTCTCTCTTCTCTCTCTCTCTCTCTCTCTCTTCTCTCTCTCTCTCTCTCTCTCCTCTCTCTCTCTCCTCTCTCTCTCTGTCTCTCTCTCTCTCTCTCTCTCTCTCTCTCTCTCTCTCTCTCTCTCTCTCTCTCTCTCTCTCTCTCTCTCTCTCTCTCTCTCTCTCTCTCTCTCTCTCTCTCTCTCTCCTCTCTCTCTCTCTCTCTCTTCTCTCTCTCTCTCTCTCTCTCTCTCTCTCTTCTCTCTCTCTCTCTCTCTCTCTCTCTCTCTCCTCTCTCTCTCTCTCTCTCTCTCCCTCTCTTCTTCCTCCTCTCCTCTCTCTCCTCCTCCTCCCTCTCCTCTCCCTCTCTCTCTCTCTCCTCTCTAGAAAACCGATCAGAAGAATTAAAAAAAAAAATGGTCGAGCCCTATGAAATCCATTTATCTCACACTCCTGGGGGTTTTCCGACTTAATATTCACGAGATATTCTGGTAATGTGAAGGGCAGGACGGAGAGGAGGGGGGGGAGGGGGATGAGGGGAGAGAGGGAGAGAGGGGAGTTGGAGAGAGAGAAGATGAGGTTTGGAGGGATGGGGAGGGGGGGGTGAGAGAGGGGGTGGTGTGGGGGAGTGGGAGAGAGAGAGTGGTATGAGGGAGAGAGAGGGGGAGAAAGGGAGAGGGGGAAGAATAGGGTGGAGAGGGAGGGAGGAAAAAAGGGGGAGAAGAGAAGAAGAAGGGGTGGAGAGGGAGGAGGAAGGAGAAGGGAGGTGGGGGGGGGGAGGGAGTGAGAGAGGGGATAAGAAGGAGAAAGAGGTGGAAGGGAGAGGAAGGAAAAGGGGTAAGGGAAGAGGGAGAGAGAAAAAGGATGAGGGTAGGTGGAGAGAATCAGGGAGAGGGAGCGATGGAAGAGAGGGAAAGGAGGATGAGGAGGGAGAAGAGATAGGAAGAAGAAAGGGAGAGTGGTAGGGGGTGGAAAGAGGGAGAGGAGATAGGTGGAAGTACAGGGAGGGGGGAAAGGTGAGAAGGAGAGACGGAGAAAAGGAAAAAAAAATAAGAGAGGAGAAGACGGAAGAGCAGAGAGGAGAGGACACAGAGAGAGATCTAGAAGAAAAACAAAAGGATAAGAAGGAGAGAGAAAGAAAGAATAAGAAAAAAGGAGAGAAGAAGGAATAAAGGAATGAGCCGAGAAAGGGCTAACGGGAAAAGTTGGCAGATTTAAAAAAAAGATAAAGAGGAGGAACAGAGGAGAGAAGAAGAGAGGGGAAAATGAACAGTAAAGTCTGGAAAATGAACAACAAGGATCATAACCTGTGGTGAGGGGGGGAGGGGGGGAGAGGGGAGAGGGGAGGGGGTCACTCTTGGGTTCATCTGATGAAAAGTTTTAAGAATTAACGTGACTTTTTATTTTACTCATTTCTTTGCATACTAAATCGAGATTTTTATTTTTAATTTTTTAGATCTTATTTTTATT
>NW_020868314.1:394825-397325 GCF_003789085.1 Penaeus vannamei
CTATGTACTTATCTGTCTTTCTATCTGCTAATGTATCTCATTCTATGTATGTAGGTATGAATGTATGCATGTATCTTTCTTTCTCTCTACCTATTCATCTGTATCTATAGGTCTATTTGTAATTATCTTTTCATTAATCTATCTATTAGTGCATTTATGTAAGTATATCTTACATTCTGTCTGTTTATCCATTTATCTATTTATCTGACTATTTCTCTATTCATTGATATATATGTATATTCACCCTTCTTTGTGTTTTCTATTTATCTATTGACTATTCAACGATTTTCCTACATTCCTAACTGCCCTTCATTTTTCTATCTATATATCTATTAACATATTTACGTGTTAGTCTGTCTGTCTACCTTACAGTTTTATCTGCCTCAGTCAATGCCAATCTTAACAACTTAAACAACTTAAAGGGATCTGACTCAAATTCTATTATTTCAGGGAAATTCTACTTTCCCTATAGAAATAAACAGGTACATGCATATATATATATATATATATATATATATATATATATATATATATTATATATATATAATATATATATATATATATATATATATATATATGTATATATGTATATACATATACATACATACATACATACATACATACATACACACATATAGCTATATCTATCTAATATCTATCTATATATATTATATATATATATATACATAATATACATACTATATATATATATATATATATATATATATATAATATATATATATATATTATATATATATATATATATATGTGTGTGTGTGTGTGTGTGTGTGTGTATGCATCCCACACACTCAGTATGTGTGTATATGTATACACACACACACACACACACACACACACATATATATATGTGTGTGTGTGTGTGTGTGTGTGTGTGTGTGTGTGTGTGTGTGTGTGTGTGTGTGTGTGTGTGTGTGTGTGTGCGTACACCAACAGCAATATCAAAGATTACAACAAGGCTAACTATACTCCCCCTTCACATAAGACATCAATAACATCAATAGCACTGCCATGACCCACAAATGCTCCGGCAAAACAATTAGCTGAACTCTGCAATTAATCAACCAACATCAACCGAGAGAAATGTGACTCCCGATACATTCTTGAACACCTGAACACCTGAACATTCTTGAACAATACGATGGTGTTGAAGGTCGTCTGATGGGGGCGTATGTGAGGATGTGTTTGTTTATTTCTGATTTTGTTAACGTTTTTTTGTTTGGTTGGTTGAAGGAGGGCGTGGGTGTGTTGGGCAACGGTTGGTGGTGAATTTATAGAATTATCTTTTATCTTATCTTTTTTACGTTCCTTTACCGTTCTACGTCGTTATTATAATCTATTCAAATCTTCCGTATTCTTATATTCATTCATATCTCCAAAAATGGCATGATTTAGTCCATTCATCCTAGATTTTTTTTTTCTAAATTTCTAAATAATTTTCCTTTGCCATTTTTCTCTTTGTGTTTCCGGTGTGGTTGTTATCGCCTTTCTCTTGAATGTTATCAATCTCTTGTTCATTTTATCTGGTCTTTCGTTTTGGCTTTGAACGAATTTTTACTTGTTTTCCAAAAACGTATTTACTTTCCCGGTGTTATGAGGGAGGATTGGGAAAAAGGCAAGGAAGGGAGGTTAATGGAGGGGGAGGAGGTGGGGGGGGGGAGGTGGAGGTTAAGGGAGGGGGAGTGGGAGGGAAAGGTGGAGGTTAAGGGGGAGGGGGAGTTGGGAGGGGAAGGTGGAGGTTAAGGAGGGGGAGGGAGGGAGGGGGAGGTTAAGGAGGGGGAGGTGGGGGGTGAGGTAGAGGTTAGAGGGGGGAGGGGGGGGAAGGTGGAGGTTAAGGTAGGGGGGGGGAGGGGAAAGTGGAGGTTAAGGGAGGGTAGAGGTGGGGGGAAGGTAGAGGTTAAGGGATGGAAAAGGTTTCAAGCTAAGAGAGGGCAGGAGGGATGGGTAAAGGGTAAGGGAGGGAACCGGAGGTAAAGAGGAGGAGGGAGTTAAGGATGGGATGTTGGTAACCGTTAAGGGAGGGAGGTCGAAGGTAGAAACCAAGGGAGAAAAGCAGGGGTAGGGAGAGAGGGAGGCTAAGGGAGGGAAGGAGGAGGGGAAGGGAAAGGTAGACACAAGGAGAGAGAGAGAGGGAGGGTACAGAAGTAAAGTATCCTGAGGAAGGGGAGAGAGAAAGTCGGAAGGCAAGGGAGGGTTGGGGTGGGGTGAGGGGTCGGAAGGCGAGGCAGGGGGAGGAGGAGGGGAAGGGGGAGCTTGAAGGAACACGTGACAATTAAGGTGAGAAACACGCCACATAGTGTGTGAGACGCAGCACTTGGTCGGCGATAAATCCAAGAGCAGCCGGCGTGAAAGCCCACCAAACCTCGGCATTGAGGGACTGGTAAAAGGTATGCGAGCCCCGGTGTCGTTAGTCACGCTGAGTTACTATGTACAGCAGGTGTGCGTGTGTGCGACTGTGTGCGTCTACGTGCGTTGGATCTGC
>NW_020868314.1:407325-412325 GCF_003789085.1 Penaeus vannamei
TATATAGCCTCTGTTTCTTATCCTCTCCGCTCTTTCCCTTCTTTTTCTGTTTTCCTTACGTAAACCCGGAAGCGAGATCTGAGAGCTAATATGCATAAAAGGCTTTCCATAAGGTACTTTGCATAAGTTCGAGGAGACAGAGTCTAGGCGCGAGCGTGGGCGTGGAGTCTGTGCTTTCCTAGGAGCTGGATAAGCAAGGATAAGGGACCCGACATATAAACAAAATAAGAAAACTGATGCGCATTTTTTTTGTTTTTTTTTTTTTTTTTTTTTTTTTTTTTTTTTTATATTTTTTTTTTTTTTCTTCTTAAGGGAAGAGCTGTGCGTTATTTTTTTTCTTTAAGAAACATGCACGTTTTTTTGCTTTTTATTTTTCTTCTTAGGGGAAAGGCTTTTATCCCTTCCCCCTCTCTCTCTTTCTCTCTCGCTCCCTCCCTTTCTCTCTCTCTCTCTCTCTCTCTCTCTCTCTCTCTCTCTCTCTCTCTCTCTCTCTCTCTCTCTCTCTCGCTCTCTAATAAAAAAGAAAAGAAATGTGAAGCGAATAATAAATAATAAACAAGGGGAGAAGAAGAAAGAAGCAAGGAAAAAAGATAAGAAGAAATACGAGAAAATGAGAAAGGTGCAGAAGAAAAAAGTAAAAAAAAGGAATATGACAAGACTGACTTTAACATAAAGAATACAAAACAAAAAAAGGAGAAAATATCAATGGAAATTATCGTACATAGATAAGAGCCACAGACCGCGGGCAACAGACACTGATAACACCTTATCAGTCATTCTCTTTGTCGACGTAGACATATTTTGATTCGTAAACATTCTATGATATTCTAATAATAATTAATTATTAAGCAAGAGAGTTTAATGGCGCTGGTTGATGTTTGATTGTTCACCAGCGAAGAGGATTTATTTAATGGGCTTATATATTTTTTCTCTTTCATTTTTATTGATATTATCTTTATCTTTATTTTTTCATTTCTTTTATTTCATTGTGTTCTTCTTCCACCTTCTTTATCCGTTTTTGTTTTGTCTTTCCTTTTTCTTTTTCCACTTCTTTTTCCTGTTTTCATCTCCTTATATTTCGCTTTATCTTCGTGATATCTATATCTATATTTTCTTTACCTTTATTCTTATCCTTATCTTCATATTCTTCTTATCTTAATATTCATCAACCTTATCCACTTCCCATTCACCTTCCTTTTTTTACCTTAGACTTTATTTCATCTTTATCTTTACCTTTATCATAAAAAACTAATCTTATCTTATCTTCATCTTTCTCTTCATCTACAGTATATCTCTGTCTCCAACATCATCCTAACTTTCCTTTCCATCTTCAACTTTATCTTTATCTTCATTATTTTCCTTTTTCAGTAGTCAAAGAGACTAATTAGATCGATCGATGACAAAAGGAACTGAATTAAACATTCTACGTCAAATATAATCATCCTCATCTTCATCTTTATCTCCAACTGCATCTAAACCTTTCTTTCCATCTCCATCTTTATCTTTATTATTTTATTTTGTTTTCTTCAGCCAAAAATAAAATCGATCGATGATACAGGGAACTGAATTAAACTTTCTACATCATCTTAACATTCCATTTCATGTCCATCTTTATCTTCATAATTTTCAAAGAAGATAATACTATCTATTGGTGATAAAACTACCAAATTAAACTTTCCATATCAGGTATCGTCATCCTCATCCTTTTCAGCTTAATCTTTATCTCTAGGACCAAGATACAAGGACTTAATTCAATTGCATAGGTTAAAAAAAAAAAAAAAAAAAAATCTATGACGCCTATGTTGACTTACTCAACCTGACATCTTCGCTTCCTTTCTATATCGTAATGGCGCCTATGATGTGCTATGTGGGGGAGCGTTTTAGGAGCGTTTCTTTTAGATGTGGTCGTTTTATGAGTGTTCGTTCTAAAGGGGATTCCAGATGTGCTCACCGGAGTGGCGTTCGTTTCAGAAGTGTTGATTCCAAAGGGGTTTGTTTCAGGAGTGTTCGTTCCAAGAGTTCATTCCATACATTCCAGCGTTTGTTGGATGCTGAACATATAAGAAATCGCAAAATCACTCCCAAAGATATTTTTTCTTACGACTAATACTTAATGTGGTTTATGAAGGACATTAGTTTTAAACGAATGACCCCCCCCAAAAAAAAAAAAAAAAATAAATAATATATATATATATATATATATATATATATATATATATATATATTATATTATATATATATATACATGTATATATTTTTATCTGTCTAATTACATATGATGAATAAACAAATAGATGATTTTTTTTTCTGAAGTATAAGATTTTTAGATTTATTTGATTTATATTCCCGTCTTTATCGAATGTCATTCTGTTAATTCCAAGAATTACCAATCCGTGGTTTAATCTTTATCCAACTATCGCTTCCGATCAAAGCTTGTATATGTGACATCAGTTTTATTTCTGTCACTGATAGTATACTGAAACGGTTATCATAGCCGTAAAGAACGACAATAATATGAACCACCCATGAAATTAAAGAAAAAAAAAGAAAAAAATCCAATGCTTGTAATTCTAACCGACAGACACTGGTAATTAGAAGTATTTTGCGTGTAAAAGAGGAAAGCAAATAGAGGAAGAAGAAGAAGAAGAGGGAAGAAGAGAAAAGAAGACGAAGGAAACATGTGGAAGCGAGAAAAATGAAAATGAAAATGCAAACAAACACACGACTAAAACAACACTTAGGAACATTACACAAACAATTTCAAAGCGACGCATTGGCCTACAACCCTAAAGACAACAAAACTGCATCGTTTACAAGATGATATCAGTAAAGAAACTTTAGAAAAATTATTTCAAAGACAATGATGTCAGTAATAATGATTATCATAATAACATTGTCAATTACGACTTTCATACTACTACTACTACTACTACTACTTCTACTACTACTAACAAAAATAACAACAAAACATCAGCAATAACACTCATGATACAGAAAGAAAATACTAATGATAATAACAATAATCATAAAGCAAAATGGTAATATAATATATTGTATCTTTTTATGCATTTCGCTGCTTTTGTAAACACGACATATTTCATTCATAATCAACAGTCGTGGAAAATTCTAAAAAATCCATACCCTTCTCCTCTCAAGTTACCATGCTGCTACGGAAATACAGAAATGTAATGATAATGAAAATTAATAATCATGATAACAATGATAATAGTATTCATAATAATAACAGTAATAACAATAATTATAATAACAACAACAACAATGATAATAACAATAACGTTAACAATAATGATATCAAATAACATCAATAATAACAACAAAAAACAACACTAACATCATAACATTAGTGATATCAAACAACAATAACAACAACAATAATAACTAATGCAACAACAATAACACCAAACTAGTGATATCAAATAATAACAACAATTATAGCAATAAAAAACAATAGTACCAGCAACAACATTAACACCATAACACAAGCGATATCAAACACCTTAACAACTAGATATAAACAACAAACAGAACACATAACAACAACAGCAACAATAATAACAATAACAACAACAGCAACAATAATAACAATAACAACAAAAAGCAACAATAATAACAACAATAACAACAAAGCAAAAACAATAACCATACCCATTGATAACCAGGAACAACAACGCTATCAACATGTAACTCCGGTCGACCTGTGCACGCAACCTGTGGCAGGATTTCCTTCAGAAAGGACTTGGCTCTGATCTCCCACCAAGCCTCAGGTGTCTCTCCATTTCTCTGTGTGTCTGTGTGTTCCTTATGTCGTTTCTTGAGTTTCTTTTCTTTTGTCCATTTTATTATTTATTTACTTATTTATTTATTTTTTTTTAAAATTATTATTATTATGATTATTGTTATTTTTTTTGGAGGGTACCGGTTTTTTTTTCTACATTTTTGGATTTTCGGGTTGGTGGATTTAAAAGAAAATATTATTCCTTTTTCTCTTCCTTTTCTCTCTTTCTCTCCCTCTTTGGTCTCTTCGCTCTTCTTCCTCTCTTACTCTCTCTCTCTCTCTCTCTCTCTCTCTTCTCTCTCGCTCTCTCTCTCTCTCTCTCTCTCTCTCTCTCTCTCTCTCTCTCTCTCTCTCTATCTCTCTCTATCTCTCTCAGGATTGATATTTTCCGAACACTTTCCCTATCTTTCTCTTTCTGTTTATTGCATTCTGTTCGGTTTCTCCCCGGATATCGCAACATTCGTAAAGCCGAATTTTGTATACACTGAGAAAAAAAAGTTTCGTCACTATTTCCTTTCTTCCGGTTCGTCTTTTTTCCATTAATTCGTTTTCACTTCTTGTCCTGTATTTTTCGGTTTGAGTATTTGTTTTATATATAAATGTACATTATCTACTTTCCTCTCTCTCTCTCTCTCTCTCTCTCTCTATCTATCTCCCCTGTCTGTCTGTCTCTGTCTGTCTGTCTGTCTGTCTCTCTTTCTCTCTCTCTCTCTCTGCCTTCCTCTCTGCATCCTCCCTCCATCCCTATCCAAATTAAAAACAACTAAAATCCAATGTTCCCGTATGATAAAAACAGGCATTCTCCCCCTTTGAAAATAAAAACAAAAATTAGATGTAATCCCTTAAAGAAAAATATCAGGATATTTAACGAAGCGAATGATCTTGTTTCATGCAGTCTGAAGGCAACAGTGTTATGTTTTTGCTTTTTGTTTTTCGTTTTTGTTTTCATCCACATGCACAAATAACAAGCTGAAACTGCGAGGCTATTCGTGATCACATTGCTGGAAAAGATTGGATTGTATAACAAAGTAAGATTTCTTTTCTTTTTAAACGAAGTAAAACCTGAAATCACTGTAATCCGGGTCATAGTACATCGGAAAAGAGATTATTACTACGGTAGAGATGTCAGTGGACAGTATACACCCCCGAGCGAAGGAATTTCTTATAGGTACCAACGCCCTAGACGGAATAAGTTCATCAACAA
>NW_020868314.1:464825-474825 GCF_003789085.1 Penaeus vannamei
TTTGTGAGAGACAGAAAAAAATATCAGGTGACAGATGAGGAAAATCAATTCATAGCATGAATACAAATATTATATAAAAGCAACAACAAAATATATATATATGTATATATATATATGTGTGTGTGTGTGTGTGTGTGTGTGTGTGTGTGTGTGTGTGTGTGTGTGTGTGTGTGTGTGTGTGTGTGTGTGTGTGTGTGTGATGTGTTTGTGTGTGTATATATATATATATATATATATATATATATATATATATATATATATATATATATATATATATATATATATTATATACTGGAACAGTTAGTGTATAACTTTCAATAAATATCACAAGACAATCTTTTCTTGCTTATGCTTATTGGTTTTCAAGGTTACTTCAACTTCAAAGCTCTTTATCGTATTTTTGTTGTTTTTCATCATAATTTTCATTATTAATAATGCTGATATAAGCATAATGTTACAAATACTGACATGAGGAGAAGTACAATAAAAAGGCAGTAATAGTGATGGTAATGAGGATGGCATTGATGATGATAATAATGATATTGATAATACGTAAAATAATAATAACAGCGAAAATGGTTATAATAATAACATGATGATAATGATGATGGTAATAATGATAATATTACTAATAATAAGAATACAATTAAAAATGTCAGTGATAATAACAATGGTAATAATAAAGATGATGATAATGTTAATGATACTGATAATGATGATAATGATTATGAATGATAATGATGATAATGATTATGAATGATAATGATGATAATAGTGCTGATAATGATACTTATAATACAATAATATTACTACTACTATGATATGATATTAATGATAATAATGATCATAATAATCATTATTATCGTTATTACTGTTCCTATCATTAGTAGTAGCAGCAGTAGTATCATACCATCATTACTCTTAGCATTACTATTATTATTATATTATTATTATTATTACTATTATTATTGTTACTATTATCATTAATATTATTATTTTTTATTATAATTATCGTAATTATTATCATCACTATTATCAATTTTATCATTATTCATCATCATCATTTTTATCATAATTATCATTGTCATCATTATTATTTCAATTATCATTATCATTGTTTCTCTAGTCCTAATCTCGTTATCAAAATCCTCACATTTGTCACGACAATAATATACATATTGATAATGATAACTGTAACAATGGTGATTTTTTTACCATTACCAATGATGTGATTTTTTTATACTGTTGTTATATTTTGTATCATTTTCATTAACATCATCATCACGTTACCGCAGCTATTATCATCACCCCTACCATTCTCATCAATACTGTGATCATCCTCACTATTACCACTACCATCATCATCATCATCATCATCATGACCATTTACCTTCATCATTCTTCAATATAAAGAAAAACAAAACAAAACAAAAAACAGCAACGTTTTCCTCCCAGCTCGTATGATGATTGCTTTTTCTTCTTTGCTCTCACTTTTCAATATCTTTATCAATTTATACAGTTTTACCTTAAGCGTTGCTTTATTGGAGTGAAACCTGATCTTCTCCTTCGAAAAATAACTCAAAAATAAGCGACGGGAGTCAGATTTCCTCACTTTGAACTACTAAATTACACTATTTTCTTCCTCTTTCCCAATAACTTGGAAAAGGGGTTTCATTTTCGCTTGGAAACGTATTAGAAATTAGAAATCGCAAGGCGTTAGAAACCGGGACGTATTAGAAATCGTAAGACGTTAGAAGTAATAGAAAACGTGGAGTATTAGAAAATGGGAAGCCTTAGAAAATGGGAAGTATTAGAAAACGAGAAGTATTAGAAACCGTAGGGTATTAGAAAACGGGAAGGTAAACCAAATATATTTATATTATTATATATACATATATTCTTACGAATGTCGGTTAGATATAAGAGACAGTGAAAGATTTTTGTTTTGAGAAATATCTGTAATTAATAATGGTTTGATTTTATTTTCAAATGTCAGATAGTCGCTATAATCGAATGAAAATGTATAAAGGTAATTTTTTCCGAGAAATGTTGGAAAGTAAATGGAAGAGATTAATAACGAGATTGCCATTGAAAAACATGTATAAGAATAGGAAACGAGGGAGGCGGGATGCAGGGAGGGGGAGGGGGGGCAAGGAAAACAAATATAGGATTGTACAAACCATGGATGACGGCCGTTTATTCAACCATGTTTCCTCTTCTGACTTCATCTCTTGTATTCTTTGGCTGGAGAGAGCAGCCTGGTCGCTTCCTCCTCCTCTGCCTACACCTGTTATAATATTGATACTTGTGCCTCGGTCGCTCGCTGGTATTAATTTCAGCTCGTGCAGGTGCTTTTTGCTGAAACGAAAACTAAGATGTATTTTTCCTCTTTTGTTTTTGTTCCGTAAGAAAGGGGATATAAATCCCTATGGTAGGTATTGCACGCTTCTCTCTCTCTCTCTCTCTCTCTCTGTTCTGATTCAGAGAGTCGGATCCACTGCTTTATGATATCTTGCGATATCTTATGATATCACACAATACCTTATGATATTTTCCGATAACTTATGGGAGCTTCCAATACGTTATGACATCTTGCGATACCTTATGATATCTATGCCGCTGTTAGGTCGCTCCCAGCGAAGCGAACTCTGGCTTTACGCAAGATGTTCTCCAAAAATAGCATGATTAACACACCGATGGCGCCTGGAAACATCTATTCTTGCGCTCTAGTGAACAAATGTTAACACGCGCTGTAAAGGAAAATGTACGCTCAATAGAAGAGCGACAAAACATTAATTTAACGTCTGAACAAAAAGTCTAAACATTCATAAATGTCTGACGTTTTGAATAATTTATTATCCATGGATGTTACTTACTTTCCCGGTTACATGTTGAGCGGAACACAGTATTTCATTTTGCAACTTGAGCAATCTGACATTTATCAGGCATTTGTCAGAGCATTCACACGCAAGTGCGTAGGCAAATGTGCACACTCACACATACGCGCGCACAAACATATACTGAATTTAATTTTCCAACTTTAGCAATCTGACATTTATCGGGGAATAAGATGCTGTATTCCGTATTTCATGTACTTACTTCATGTTTATGGTGTCCATACTTCCATTAATTTTATGTCACACAGAGACGCAGACACACGTTCTCTCTCCCCTATCTCTCACTCACTCTAACTCACTCACTCACTCACTCACTCACTCACTCACTCTCTCTCTCTCTCTCTCTCTCTCTCTCTCTCTCTCTCTCTCTCTCTCTCTCTCTCTCTCTCTCTCTCTCTCTCTCTCTCTCTTTTCACTATCCCAGAGGACGAGGTAGTCCGGGTTTCGCTATCGCCACCCGGTATTTGATACTTGTTAATTTGAGACTTTATGAATACTTGTATTTAGTGGTTATGATAGTTGAGGACTCAGAAGAATGTGTTTATTAGTCATTGTGCAGGTGTTGTTGAGAGAGACTGAAGGGAGTGCTCAGAATTGAGCATGAGCTTCGCACACCTAGCTGCTAGCAACTCTTGGTCTTCAGGTACTCGACCATCAATGTTGAAGTCTGGTGGTCTTATTGCTGTGAGGACTTCACATTCCAAAAGATAATTAGTGGGTGGCTGACAACAGTTTGGCAGTGAAGACATTCTCTTAGTGTGCGTTCATCAACCTCCCAACTACAACGATAGCCCAGTCCTTGGCATGGATCTTGGGATTGTGATGGGGTCGTAATCTGTGACTATTTTATACCAATTTGCTGAAGGAGATCCGGCTTGAACCCAAACGTGGTGTTGAATTTTCGAAATTTGATGAGCTGTCTTCTTAGCAAGTGTTTTGATGTGATTGATGCTTGGTTTTATATGAATAATATGCTGATAATGCAGACTGTCTTTAGCAGCTGTGTCAACCTGTTCATTTTGTTCTATGCCAGTATGACTGGGTATCCACATGAAGCTTACTGACTTACCCTGCCGGGCTAGCTGTTGAAGCCTAAAGAGAGTGGAAGTGTCTAATCCTATGTTGTCGAGGTTGTCTGCCTTCCGTAAGGTGTGCAGTGTAGAGAGGGAGCCAGAGAAAATGTACGCCTGAGTTTCAGAGCAGACAAGTGCATGTTTGAGGGCTGCCCTAATGGCAAAAAGTTCTGCTTGGAAAATGGTGGTATCACTGCTTAGTCTCTGTGCATATCTAAGGTCATTACAGAGGAAGGCTGCACCTGCTTTGCCAGACAGTGGGTCAACGGAGTCATCGGTGAATTTGGTTATGACATCTTCGTTGTCCGTTAGCACATCCAGAGATTCTCTCAGCTGTTGGAGGTCATCACGAGAGCATTTAGCCTTGGACTTACGGAGACTGTTTAATATGAACTTAACTTGGCAGGACAAGGGTGAATCTGGGTGTCGGTCGCTCGGTTAGTCCAGTGAAGACATTCTCTGCGTACAACGATAGCCCAGTCCTTGGCATCTTGGGATTGTGATGGGGTCGTAATCTGTGGTTGCTGAAGGAGATGAACCCAAACCGAAATTTGATGAGTCTTCTTAGCAATTTGATGTGATTGAGCTTGGTTTTTATGAATAATATGCTGATAATGCAGACTGTCTTAGCAGCTGTGATCTATGCCAGTATGACTGGGATTGAAGCTTACTGACTTAGGCTAGCTGTTGAAGCCTAAAGAGAGTGGAAGTGTCTAATCCTATGTTGTCGAGGTTGTCTGCCTTCCGTAAGGTGTGCAATGTAGAGAGGGAGCCAGAGAGAATGTACGCCTGAGTTTCAGAGCAGACAAGTGCATGTTTGAGGGCTGCCCTAATGGCAAAAAGTTCTGCTTGGAAAATGGTGGTATCACTGCTTAGTCTCTGTGCATATCTAAGGTCATTACAGAGGAAGGCTGCACCTGCTTTGCCAGACAGTGGGTCAACTCATCGGTGAAATGATCTTCGTTGTCCGTTAGCACATCCAGAGATTCTCTCAGCTGTTGGAGGTCATCGCGAGAGCATTTAGCCTTGGACTTACGGAGACTGTTTAATATGAACGTTAACTTGGCAGGAGGTGGTTCCCAAGGGTGAGGTTCCTTGTATCCTGGGTGAAGAGAGTCGGTCACCCAGGACTATAAGCTTGGGAGAAGATTTAAAGGGTCCAAATATTGAAACACTTCCCTGTACCAGATACGAGCTGGATGGTGTGGACCTTGTGGGTCTGAGAAGAGTGTATGTAAGGTTGTCCTTAGAGTGGAAGACTGGTGTCTTGAAGTTATCTTGCAAACATGTCCTGCTACTATCTTGAAATCTGGAAATCTGGGTTGAAGAGGAACAAGTCTTGTTTCAAGACGCAAATTTGGTAGTCGCGTCCATCTGGGTGCTCCAAGAATGACTCGCATACTTATTTTGGATGGTTTCTAGGCGTGAGAATTGGGCTGGCCTGAGTGAAAGGAGTGAAAAGGAGCTGTAGTCGATGAGGGACTTGATGGCGTGGATGTAAAAGAACCTGAGGACATGGAAACCTGCCCCCAGCTTGGTGCTTGTTAGATGTCTGAGAACATTTATCCTAGAGTTTGTTCTTTCCAGAAGATTACGTAGCTGTGAGGACGAATCATTCCGGGTATTGAAAATAATACCAAGGCACTTGTGCGTAGTCAGCCATTCGATCCTGTCATTATGATATAAATGTTGGTCTGGGAAGTGTCTCCTGATTTGGAAGGCTCTAGTTTTCACAGCATTTAACTTGAGGCCAAGGGTACGACATTTACTAGCTATGTGGTCTAAAGCTTGCTGAGCATTCTGAAATTTGGTAGTTCCAGTTGCTACTAACTGAAAGTCGTCAGCATATGCGGATAGGTGAGTTTTAGGTGGTAACTGGATAGATAAAACATTGCCTATGAGTAGGTTAAATAGGAATGGGCTTAAAATCCCACCTTGAGGTGTGCCATTTTCAAAGACCTTAATATTGGAGTATCGACCCTGGAACCTGACTCTTGCCTTTCTGTCTAGCAAGTAGTCATTGGATCATGCAAGTAGTTTACCTGTGATACCTTTACAAACAAGGTTGCTTATGATGACTTCCCTCCATGCAAGCTCAAAGGCTGTCTCCAAATTCAGGAAGACAATAACACCATCTTTACCATCAATGGAATTATGGATGGCAGCGAGATTATCTTTAGTACCTAGGCCTTTGCTGTATGCATATAAGTGCTGATTAAGGTGTGGTACCAAGTGTTGGAGTCTAGAGAGAACTGCTCATTCCATTGTCTTGCTAAGGCAAGATAATAAGGATATAGGTCGGTAGGTATTTGGAGTAGTATGCTTAGGGATTGGGTGAATGTTGGCTTCTTTCCATCTTTTAGGTAGTCGGCCTGAAGCTAATGAAGTATTGAAAAGTAAGGCGAGTTGTGTGAGTGCATTTGAACCAAGGTGATTAAGCTTGGAATATGATATTCTATCTATGCCAGGGGCTGTGTCTCTGCTAGGTTTGAGAGTATTTTTGATTAGTGTGAAAGGAATATCTGCATCAGACGGGAGGTCGATGGCTGCTCGTATGGCGTTTTAAATTGGTGAACTTGTTCCAGTCAGCCTTTCGGATATTCCAACGGAGTTCAAATGGACATTGCTGAATTCGTGGCAAGGTCAATGATATGCTTGATGCAAAATAGTTAGAAGTTAAAAACGGATGAAGAGTCCAGTTTGTTAGTGGGAGTAACTCCATGGACACAAAGGTGATGTCGAGTACTCCACCCCTGAGGTGAGTGGACATATGTTTGTTTATTAGAGCAGTGTGTGGAAATGTTTGAAGTAGGCAATTGAGTTAAGTTCCAGAATTGCATGATCTGTGGGCATTTGGAGTGGACGGGTTATTCCATAAGGGACTGTGAGCATTGAAATCGCCACCAAGAAAGGAAGAAGAGTTGCTCATGGCAGGAAAGATGTGATCAAGTCTAAGAGAGACAGTTTCTGGGTGGATGATATATGTTATAAATCTGAGGTTTGGTGTCCTGCAGGCTTATAGTGATTCCTGGGGACTCTACGTTAGGACCACATGAGTTTGGAATGTGGGGAGGTTCAACGTAGATGTCCTTTTGCACAAGAATGCTGAGACCTCTTGGTCCCACCTGACTGTGGTACATATGGAAACCGTTGTAATTTGCCGCAGAAATATTTGACCTGAGGAGGGTTTCTTGTAGAAGAACAACCTCGTAACGAAGTTCCGCGAGGGCTAAACGAAGTGTAGGTAATTTAGCTTCGAGTCCCAGGATGTTCCACTGGAGCAGAGTAAGCGACTGATCTATAACTGAATTAGTCATTGGAGGAATCAGAGCTTGTGTCAGAATCTACATAGCATTGGTAATTGTCCAGGATAAGATTGTGGTCAGAAAGTCCACATCCTATGAACTCTCGGTGTTTCCACAACTGGTACACTTGCGGTTGGGTATAGAAACTGTGGCCATAGGACGAGGCTGATGAATTACAGTGGAAGGTCTGAGGCGGTAGACCTGGTTTGATTCTGATGCTAGAATGTAATAAACAGGCTGGTTGCCAGGCTTGGCTTGGCTGACTGATTCCATGTGTGGAGCTTCCTAGTGAAGATTCTAGGGGTGTGTTGTGGCTTTATAGCTTCGCCTGATGGTAGGGCAAGACGGCAGAGTCTCTCTGGACAGATAAGATTCTAGGCGTGATGATCGCCTTCACAGCTGGGGCACTTTGCAGTTGTAGGTTGACCGTTCTTTAATTTTTTAATGCAAATCTCTGTGAGATGCGCTTCAGCGCATGTCACAATGTGGGTGGCTCCTGCATTTGGAGACATGATGATTAAACCTTTGACACTTACCGCATCTGGTTGGTTCCAGATAGTATTCTCAAAGTTGGCATATCCCAAAGATACCTAGGTGCAGTTCCTTTAGGGGTTCTCCAAGAATTGAGAGTACTTGTGGCGTTTGTTATTTAGAAGGACGTGCTATGAGGCGGGCAGCTGATTCAATGAGTGGGTGATCCTGAATTCGATCAAGTGGGAAACGAAGTGGGTAGCCTTCTAGTACCATCTTTGTTTTCTTTGGGGTGGACTGTATTTTCTCAAGTGTATGGTTATACCAGTACTTAGGACGCTTGTGGTTGCGAGTACTTGTAGTGTGTCCGTGTTCTTAGGTTTTAGGATGTAGTCTCCTTTATTAGTCAGTTTTGTAGAGATGTAGGGTGGTCCTTTTCCAGGGCCAGCAAGGCTTCAATGGAAGTAGAGAAATCGTCACTGGGAGTAATGAGAAAATTCGTTGGAGGCTGGTCTGTGTTAGGGGCTTTTGGAGCCAATTAGTTTTCTTTGATCTCTGGAGTGGACTGAGATATTTCCATGGCAACAGACGATGATGAAGCTTGATTGGAGGTACCCATGGCATCTTTCTCTGGGCATGGGTCAGATGGTGATTCTTTGGTTGCAGCGACCCACGGCGGTTTCTTAGGTTTCACCACATTGGAAAACAACAAAACTAAGATTGACCTCTTCTACCAAGCCTAGCCCTAACCTTACTCCCAAGTAGAAGGTAGCCAACTACCAGCCCCCCTTATGGCACTGTCCGCAGAGTTCACCTTGGCTTGGGAGAGGTCACTAAGTAGAAGTGGCCAAAAGACCTGACAGGAAAAAATCAAACAAAATCTCTTCCAATCACCAGCAAAAACTGCTGTGATTCAGTGTTATGGTTCAAGAGAACCGTAATTATATCTCGGGAACCACGTGTCCGACTGGGCAGCGTCGGTGTCTTATGCCTCCATTGACAGCATGGATGGCCAAATCTCTGATCCTCCAGATCTTTGGTCCTTCGCACACAACGTGGTTGGCAAACTCTCGGACGACTCGAATCCACGCCAAGTGGGAGACAATAATGCCACCACGCTGAGCGAGTGACAATGATGCCGCAACACTTAAGTGGTGTTGTCACTGTCAGATGTTGCTGCTAAGGGGGCTGCGACGAGAGAGGTCTCTCTCTCTCTCTCTCTCTCTCTCTCTCTCTCTCTCTCTCTCTCTCTCTCTCTCTCTCTCTCTCTCTCTCTCTCTCTCTCTCTCTCTGTTCCCTCCCTCCCTCTCTCTCTTTAACAAAATGCTATGCCCCACGTCCCATGTGCGTGACTACAAGAAACATGTGTTTTTGTGTAGCATTTACACATTGTTCACACATTGCCAGGACCGCTGCATTTGAAGCCTCTCTATGGGATCCTTTGGGAAACAAATTGTCTTGTCCTTGTACATTCTTATGAGGAGAGAGGGAGAAAGGGGACTATCATAATACAGGAAGAAATCCACTGTTGAGGGAAGTTTAGAAGTTTGTTATTTGTATTAGTTTTCTGGGTACTCCGAAAGTGTTTAATAATTTTGTAGTAATAGCAATGAGAGCTGTAATGATAATATAATATTGCTGGTGATGATAATAGTAATGGTAATTACCTCAGTCAAGGATGTTATGCTTTTGATCGACTTGGTTTGTTCGTTGGTCAGCAGGATAACAAGTAGTTATGGACAGATTTTTATGACATTTTTTACCACAGGTGTGCCTTGGACTAACTTAAATTCCATTAAATTTTGGTGGTGATACGGATCATGATCCGGATCCTGTTTTTTTTTTTTTTTTTTTTTTTTTTTTTAACGATTGCTTCAGTAACTGTAATGATTATAATTACCTCTATCACCTCCACCAAGGATGTTATGTTTACGGACGTGACCTGTGTACTTGAGAAAGATCTCTAAGTGCTTTTAGTTGTAATAATGACATTGATAATAATGTTTGTGATAATAACACAAAGCAAACCAGCTTTGCTGTTTCATAGATCTACATTAAAATGTTATGTAAGAAGTCGAATCAGTATCAAAGCGGCAACTATTATCAGAATAACATGAAATATTAAGCAAACCATAAACTTATGTCATGATATATACAACGGGGTGAAATGCGTGGACAATACATAGATGTAAAGGGGTTTACTGGTGATAAAGGATAAGTATCACTGTTACTACTACTGCCACTACAACCACTA
>NW_020868314.1:492325-494825 GCF_003789085.1 Penaeus vannamei
TGATAATGATAATAAATAATAATGAAATAACAACAACAATGATATAATAATAAAATAATAACAACAACAATGAATAATAAGTAATGATAATGATAATGATAGTAATAAGGATAATGAAAATAATGATAATATAAGTAATGATATCAATAATAATAATAACAAAAACCATGAACAACAACAATAATGATAAAAACAACAATAGTAATGATAATGTAACTGCAAGTAGCTTTAGCAATAAGAACAATAGTTGTTATTCCTTATCATCGTTATTACTGTTTAATAAAGCTTGGCAGTTTAATTGTTGGTACTAATTGCTTGAATATCATTAGTAAATTTTGTAAAATAATGGTCTTGATTACCTTCTTCTCTCCTGCTTCTTCACTGATAGTAATCTGATTTATAATCACAGTAAGCATGAATAATATATTACTGATTAGCTAACAAACACAAAATCTATGCACGGAGGTAGATGGCTATCATTAATCTCCCTCGCAATTCCGAATGACGTCTTTCTTGCATAATTAAAAAATGGAATATCATAACTAATGGACGATTCTGTAATACTTGATCGCAACGGCAGCGCCCCAGCGATCGGGTTCATCAGAGGCAGCCCAACCCACATTCCACCTACACCCTTTCAATCTCTCTCCCGTCCCCTCACCCCGCCCACTACCTCTCCCCTCCCTCCCCACCCTCTCCTTACCCCACAGACACCCCCTCCACTACACTACTCCACGCCCTCCCCTCACCCTATCTCCCCTTCACTTTATAACCTCCCATTTATCCCCCTACTCCTCTTTCTGGCCTCCTCTCCTCTCTGCCCCCATATACTCCCCTCACTTCGCCATTACCCATACCCCCCCTCCCCTCTTCTCACCACTACCCGTATACCCCCCCCCCCCCCCTGGCTCCATAGATGCGTGGAGGAACAAAGGTCGCGTGACACCAGGTTGCCAGAAGACCAGGGAGCGCTGAAGGGACCTGGAACTTTCTACAGTCTTCTGAACTCTTGCACCTCCAGGAGACACGGCGCTGCGTGGAGGGTCTTCGCTCCTCAGAAGAAGTAGTACCTCAGAATCTCTCTCTCTATCTCTCTTTTTATGTATCCCTCTGTCTCTCTTTCTCTCTCTCTCTCTTTCTGCATCCCTCTGTCTCTCTTTCTCTCTCTCTCTCTCTGTATCCCCCCTCTCTCTCTCTCTGTGTATCCCTCTGTCTCTTTTTTTTTTTCTCTCTCTCTTTCTGTATCTCTCTCTCTATCTATCTATCTATCTATCTATCTATCTTTCTATCTCGAAGACGTGAAAGACGTGTCGGTGACGTGTCTTGAGGCGAAGACGGGAGTCACCTGCGTGCTTCCTTCAAAGACGAAGAAAGATAATCCTTGGTGGGATTTCACTCGGGGAAGCGCGTGGGAGGGAGGGTCGGGGGATTACCTGAGGCCTTGATGTCTTTACAAGGTGGCTGATTAACTAACGAGGATTTGAGGGATTTTAGTTCAGAGCTTCGTTCGGTCTAGGTCTCGGTCTCGGCCCTAACCTGCTCACTCCGGTAGCCTGTTTGTTCTGCCTGGCTTTCTACCATTATGATCACCTTGTTCTTTATTTATTTTTTTATTCGTTTCTTGGCTTTCTTTGTTTCCTCTTCATATGTTCATGGATTCTTACATTAGTCATATGTTTCTGGCTTTCTTTGTTTCCTTCATATGTTCCTGATTTCTTTATTTCATTTCCTGGTTCTTCTGGTTGTTCATATGTCATGGATTTCTTTATTATATTAGTCATATGTTTCTGGCTTTTCTTTGTTTCCTTCATATGTTCCTGGGATTTCTTTATTTCATTGTTCATATGTTTCTGACTTTTCTTTAGTTCCTTCATCGTTGTTCATATGTCCCTGACTTAGAGTTGTTCCTTCATTGTACGATGTTTCAGCGTTTTATTTGCATGTACTTGTTTCCTCTGGTTTTCCTTAGCTTTGTAATGTCTTTGTTCAAATCACTGACTTAAAGCAGATACAATGACAAGAACTAACGTAAAATATTCAAGACGACAAGAGGTGGACATCGAGAGCAATAAACAGGGTAATAAGAAGACATTGCACGAATAAACCTTTATATAAGATTGGTAAATATAACGAAGATGGTGTACAGTTGAGTATCAGAAGATATCGATGATGATGGTGGTGAAGATGGTGATGAAAATGATATGAATATCAACTATAGTAATAGATGAATAGAAACACACACTAACACACAACTAGAAGTCTAAAAATCATTATCATAGATATATTCGTATGTACGATTTATATATATCAGATAAAATACATCACATCTCACACACACACACACACACACACACACACACACACACACACACACACACACACACACGGAGGGTTACATCCCCCAGGCGCATCATGACAAGTTTCTGCCTGTGCGCCCGGCAGTCGAGTTTCTACTTGTCAAATAATATCGTCATTCCCATCAATAACGGTCGATGTGGTG
>NW_020868315.1:0-2500 GCF_003789085.1 Penaeus vannamei
AATTAAAATAAATAAATAAAAGGATGTTCAAATCATTCAATAAAAATGTTATTAGGATCACGTCCAGCTCCTATGCAAAGAATATCAGGATCTCAGTACTTAACTTATTATCTTCCGCGATCGTCTCTGTGTTCGGTTCAACAAATATGGCGACACTGCCGGTGGTTCAGAGTTTCGGAGGATAGCGACCCGCACTCGTTGACGTCTCGACTCGTACTGTTTATAGTTTCTTTTTTCAATGCGCCGATGACGTCAGAGGCCAAACACTTTTACAAAATATAGTCTTGCAATAAATAAGCTAAAAAGGCGTATAAAAATGAACAAAACTAAAACTAAAAGTATAAAATAGAAATCACAAGAAAAAGAAATACAATAACTAAAACGAACGAATAATCACTGTACGTAAAAATGCTTCCCCTACAACTTAAAATGAAAACCAAGTAAATACGAGACCTTAAAACTTTACTGAATGTTTAAAAAACTACAATGAATAAAAGCTGATGATAAAAGGGTCATAAAAATGTATCGTTGTTAAATCATAAATCAAAATTGCTCAGAGAAAACACAATAAAAAGGGGAAACTAAAATAAAACAATAAAAGTAAATAAAATCGAGAAAAACAACCCAAAACCGAGGTCAGACACGTGAGACAATCCTCCAACACGGCAGTCAGAGCGGGAGAGCGGAGAGGATGAGATGCAGCATCCAAGACCACTTTACAATAGCAGGCAGCGTCACTCTCCCGTCTGGAACCCATCCTTACTGTTGTCCTGTCAGTGGCTCAATCAACACTACATGGCTTTTTACCTGCCTTAATTGCGGGATCCAGACTGGCACTAATCTTAAACTAGATGCTGGAATTACCGGTATTGGTGCCTTCCCGGTTAATGCAAACCCCCAGTCTTCTTTCAAATGTAATTTGCGGAGTGCCCTCACATCACCTATATAGTCATTCCATTCTTCCCAGTTAACACTTGTTTTACAGAGATTGTACATTACCGGCCATACCTCCGCTACCTCTGACAACACATCAATGCCTAACAAACAACTGTAACTCTCTCCCACTCTATTACAAACCAAAAACACTGCATCAATCTTTGTCCCACAGATTCTGACAGTAACTTTTACACTCCCTCTACACGTTACTATACGACCACTTACTGACCTAATGCTGATTTTAATTGGTTGAAGTTTTATCCCATATGATCGCAAATAATATTCATAAACTTCAGAACTAATTAAAGAAACTTCCGCTCCCATGTCACACAACCCAACAACATCTACCCCTTCAATATTTCCAGTGACCATTGGGCTGCTTGCTCTCGTGTGTCCCATTTCTATCCTTTTTACCACCGGATAGGCTGCTTCCTGCCCGCCGCTTGCGACGCGTTCTTGCAGGCAGTATTGCCAGGCCCCTTGGGTTGGCGGTCTGTGCTCCCGCTGGGCCTTGCTCGTTTTCCGCTGCTGTATCGGCCGGCCCTTTGCGAGTCTCCCCTGACGTAACGTCACTCGTAGTCTCGTTACCCTGAGTCTGCGCGTTCTTTCCATAATACCCATCTCTGAAACTTCCTTCCGGGCACCATGCAATAATATGACCCTTTCTACCACATCTGTAACAAACTCTCTCCCTCTTTCCTTTCACACTGTTTCTTTCATCCTTCTTTTCATCGTCTTTCCCATGATCTTTCCTTTGCGTGAAAGAATTCCATTCATGCTCTTTCATTGTTATCCATTCTATCCACTCATCCAATGTCTTCTGGCCTCTGTTCTATCCTCCTCTTCAGTTTCAATCCCAATGCCGGCTCTCTCATATTCCTCGCCACACATTCTCCGATCATTCTACGGTCTATTTCATTTCCACCTTGCTTAAGGCTTTCACTCATCTCCAACACACGTCTAAAAATTCCCACACACTTTCATGCTTCCCTGCTTTCTACCTGCCGTCCATTCGTACAAATCCCAAACAGATATTCTTCTCCCATAAACATTCACCTATTCTTCCGTAATTTCTTTTACACTCTGCCAGTCCCGCTTATAATTATGCAGTCTCTCTGCCGCCGATCCCTCTATGTGGTTCATCACAAATCGAACTTTATCCTCCTCATTTCCGACTAACTGTCCCAGTGCCCGGTTTGCCTTCTTGATCCATTTCTCAACATCCCCCTTCCTGAGTAGACCTCAAGTGTTGGATCTTTTCGAATAACAGACGGAGAATTTACTTGCCTCTGTTGAATACCAGCCAAATCTTCTAAAATTTCCAAAGTTCTGTTCCACCTACTTGTTTACTCAATATTATTTTCAACTCTACTCGATTCCGCCGTCAGTAAATCCAAATTTGTAATTTGATGTGCACAGCCTCCATCCCGTTTTCCCGATCGAAGTTCTCGATATATCAGAAATATCAAATGTACTAAGAGTAATCCCACAATTAACCCTAATGTACCGCAAATGTGTTCCCCTGCGTCCATTCTTCAACTCCAATGATTAAATATGTGCAATT
>NW_020868315.1:20000-30000 GCF_003789085.1 Penaeus vannamei
ACTTATATACTACTTATATTATTATTACTTTATATTATTAATTCCATACTACTAAGCACGCTAATCTGCAACGCTAGAAGCACCGAATATAACTCAGCACTCCTGCACTCTGCCAAAGATTGCCATAACACTTGCATTCAAATCGTTCCCTCTGCAATTTTCATCTCCCTTCTCCTTCCTCGCTCTTTTCCCCTCACCACGCTTTAATCACCCCTCCCTCCCCTTCCACACTATTTTTCTACCCGTACTCCTGCATTTATTGGTCATATTTTCAACACACCAAGCGGGACATAATATATCAATATCCGCCACTCTACCTACTCGTGCGTACTATATAGTTATTAATTTTCTTATTCTTATTTTTATCTGTATTTCGCCCATGCTCATTCTACCTGGGCGTAACTTTTCTACTGCATTCTTCTTCGTTATACACTTTATTATTCAGCATGCTTTCTCTCTTTTCCCCTACTACAAATGTTCAATTAATCATACAACACTACATACGTTGCACAGGGACGAAATGCATAATCAGTAAAACTCTAAGGGAGTCGACATCCACAACATCATAACGGAATGTGGTAGGGCAGAAGCAGAGAAGAGGAGAAGAAAAGATGGAAATAGAGAATAGAAGGAGGAAGAGAAGAAAAAAGATGAAGAAGAAGAGAATAGAAGAAAATATAGAAGATGATGCTAGCATATCCTCCTCAGCAAACACAGAAATGGAAAGAAAAATACACGACACAAACACAACACATAGGCGATTGATACACGCACACTAAGAAAATATAAAAAGAAGAAAAATCCGAAAATTAAAAGAACAAAAAGAAGCAAAATATTAAGAAATAAAAAAGAAACAAAAACGCAGAAGACACAAACACATGCAGCATAGAACACAACGATATATAATACGAAGATACCGAGCAAACACACATTACAATGATGCACACACACACACATGCGCGACACACACAACACTTCGGACAAACACACAGCACAATGACATAATTATAAAGTAGAAATAATGAAACTGATAATGTAATATAATAACAATAATAATAACACCAATAACGATAATGATAAATTTATTCAATGGACACTAATAGACAACGAGTAATATAAGTCAATGAAAACCAAAACAGCAATTTTACGCTAACCCTAATCAGACCACAAATAGTAGAGGGAGGGTGGAGGGGTGGGGGGGGGGGTCAGAGAGGGTCCCATCACTCTGCAAAATATTACTAAAAAGCTTCAGCATGGCAAACATATTCCATCTGGATAATGGCTGTCGTATGTGCCCGCTTGAAAAGGTGTAAGGAACTATGAACACAGTCTCATATATAGGCATAAGATTGAGAAAATTGGGAGAGAGAAGTGGTGAGATGAGTGGAGGATGCGTAGATGTGATAGTTGCACTGACTTGTGTGGCTGCTGTACTGTTAATATGGAACAGTAATACCATTGTTGTCCGCTGATTGTTGGTCTCTATCCAGTATGAATTGTCTGTATCTTAACTATTGCATACTGTATTATCTCGTTCGCTCGTTCTTCACAACACGACGAAACGGCCAAGGAATGTCAGAAAATTATCCGACTCAGCTTCCACATTCTTAAGTCTCCTCCACAAATTCTAATTTAAGATTCCACAATGCATTTTTTCTTAATACTCACCAGTCTCATTTCATCACACGCATATGGCGCATACACTAGAACACCTATCTCTCTACTCATCACGATAAACGCATTGATTGCATAAAAAAATATTTTGAATAACAGACAATACAAAAATGAGAAACAGATACAACACATGATACAGTGATAAATACAAATACGCTTTCAGTTGAAGTATATAGATAACTGAAAAAGGAAAATATGATCTTTCGATGAGAAAAACAAGTTGATATTAGATATAAAAATCAAGGATATCTAAAGAAGGATAAATTCATAACTTACAGAAAAATAAGAATAATAAATATATGAAAGCAAATAAGAGATAAATAGATGAAAAACTGGATAAATAGATATATTAGACCGAGAACTGATACATATAAAGATAACAGTGATATATAGGATAGTAAGCGATTTATAAATAACAGAAAGTGCAACGAATTCCATAGATGAATCCAAATAGACGGTAAATGTTAGAACAAGAAAGAGAAAGTGAGAATGAATGCCAAATAAATGCAATAATTGAGACATGATAAAAATACAATAGATGATAGTAAGCACTATAGAATGAAAACGAATTCCATAAAAGACAAAATAAATATTAAATAGATAGTGAATAGAAGATTACATGGTAAATAGATGATAAGTAGATACTGAATAGATGGTAGAGACACCCACAATGCACAAACTAGATGTTTATGTATATATATATATATATATATATATATATATATATATATTATATATATTATATATATATATAATATATGCAGAAACACATACATATTCATACACGCACACACATACAGACACACACGCATATATATATATATATATATATATATATATATATATATATATATATATATATATATATATATATATATAGCCCACGCGTGCGCGCGCAGAAGCACGAATATATAAGCATCTGCACACAAATGCAAGCACTTGCACGATCGCATAGACACACAGACTGCATAACCCTTCATCCCCTACACATATTACCCCCCCCCCCGTCCACACACACTTAAACACAAACACAAGCATGTCAGCATGTACACACACACACATGCAAACACACACACACACACACACACACACACACACACACACACACACACACACACACACACACACACACACACACACACACACACACACACACTCGCATACGTGCACACGCAACACAACACTCGCACACCCACATAATGACAATAATTATAATAGAAACAGTGATGATGATAAATGTAATAACAATAATAACACCAAGAACGATATGATAATTATAATGACACTAATAACCATAAAAGCAATATATATGCTAGCACTAATCAAGCTAATGATGACAATAGTAGACTTCTGCAACACATCATATCGGGTGCGTGGTAGCCTAGTGGTCAGAGCATCGGGCTTGGACATCTCCAGGTTCGAGGGTACGAGTCACTTGGCTGGCGCGTTGTTCCCTTGGCAAGGAACTTTTGCCTACAGGTATGAATGGTGTGTGGATGCTGTGTGTGTGTGTGACTTTGTATGGAAGATTTATGAGTATATGTGTGTATAATTGTGTGTATGAATTGCCAGTATGTATGAGTATGAATGTTTTGGGGAATATGAATATGAATGTCCAATGCTGTATATGTTATTCTGTTTACAATGAAGATAGAAGAGGAGCATCGATAGATAACAAAGAAATAAGATAAAGAAAGTGAAAACTAGGAAACCCTACAAAAGCATAGATTGTGATTTTTTTTTTTTTTATATGAATAACAAAACAAAAATGAGGAACATATAATAGGGTAATAGAAAATAAATTAATGATAAATAGAAAGATAGATTATACATATTATAAATAGATAGAATAATGAATACTATATAGCAAAATAGATAAATTAAATATACTATATAGTGATGAATATAAATACGCTTACAGGTGAAGTATAGAGATAAATAAAAATGGAAAATATGACCTAAAATTGACAAGATAAAAACAAGAAGATATTAGATAAAAGTCAAGGATATTTAAGAAATAATGAATTCGTAGCTTAGAGAAAAATAAAAATAATAGATATGTAAAAGCAAATAAGGGATAAAAAAGATATATAATCAGATAAATAGATACTTTAAACCAAGAACTGATACATAAACAGATAACAGTGATAGATAACGAATTCCAAAAATGAATCAAAATAGATGCTGAATGCTAGATCAAGAAAGAGAAAGTGAAAATGAATGCGATATAAATGCAATAATTGAGACATAAATGGAAAATATGCTAAAACACAATAGTTGATAGTAAGCACTAGAAAATAAAAACGAATTCCATAGAAGCGAAAAATAAATAAATAGAAAAATGGTCTTAATAGATAAGGAGTAGATAGAAGAATGAATAATATATAGAAAAATAGATCAATGGAAGAATAGATAATAAATAGAAAAATAAGTTGTAAATAAGTTCTCGTGGTATTTAACAGAAAACTGTGAGCTATAAAATATAATACAGAGACAAAGTGCGGGGGTGGGGGGGGAATGGAGCAAATTACAGAAAAATAGAATCTGATACAAGGGAAATACATACATTTATACATACATACAAGTATGCATATATATATGTATATATAAGATTTTATACATAAATACATATATATATATACATTTTCATATATATATATATATACATATACATACATATATAAATACATACATATTTAAATACATACATATATGAATACGTACATACACACACACACACACACACACACACATATATATATATATATATATATATATATATATATATATATATATATATATATATATATATATATATATATTTGTATGCATATATATGCATGCCTGTATAAATGTGTAGAAACACACATATATACATACATACATATATATATATATAGATAGATATAGATAGATAGACAGATAGATAGATATGCACACGCGTGCGCGCGCAAAAGCACGCGTTTAAGAATCTGCACACAAATGCAAGCACTTACACAATCGCATTTACACACAGACCGCATAACCACCACCCCCCTCCCCCAACACACATTACCCCCCCCCTCCACACACACTTAAAACACAAACACAAACATGTCAGCATGTACACACACACATGCAAACACACACACACACACGTGTGGAATTCATGATGCAACAGGAACAACGATGGGAAGGACAAGAAAACACGCGAATATGCCGAAGGCCCTTTCGCATATGCATAAATTAATCCTCTATGTACCTCCTGCCATGTATTCCCTGACGAAACATTAGCGAAAAGGCGTTCGGCATATTCATGTGTTTTCTTGTCTTTCCTTTCGTTGTTCCTGTTGCACACACACACACACGCAGACATGCACACGCACATATATTATTACAGACAGTCACCACACACACATTGATACACTTGCACACACACACACAAACATGCAGACACACATACACAGATACAAACACACATAAATACATGCCCGCACACACACACACACATACAAATATATGCACACACACACACACACATACAAATATATGCACACACACACACATTCCTACAGGCGCGCGCGTATGTACGTACGCACGCACACACATACATGTATACAACACTCGCACACACAATGACAATAATTATAATATGATAATAATATATAGTAATAACAACAATAATAATAACAATAATATTAACACCAATCTGCAACATATCCTATCGGGTACGTGGTAGCCTAGTGGTTAGAGCATTGGACTTGGACAACTCCAGGTTCGAGGGTTCGAGTCACTTGGCTGGCGCGTTGTTCCCTTGGCAAGGAACTTTTGCCTACAGGTATGAATGGTGTGTGGATGCTGTATGTGTGTGTATGACTGTGTATGCAAAATTTGTGAGTATATGTGTGTATGACTGTGTGTATGAATTGCAAGTATATATGTGTAAGAATGTTTTGGGAAATATTAATATGAGTGTCCAATGCTATATATGTAAATGTGTGCACACTGAAGAAAGGAGAGGAACATCGATTGACAACACAGAAATGGGATGAAAGTGAAAACTAGAAAATACTACGAAAGCATAGATTGCGAAAAAAAAATATTTTGTATGAGTTGGCTTGTGAATGTATGTATGTCCGCTGCTACATATATAAATGTGTGTGCAATAAAAAAAGAAGGAAGAAGAGAAATATTGTTTGGTAACAAAAATTAAAGACAGAGAAAACTAGAAAATACTACGAAAGCATAGATTACGTAAAAATATTGTGAATAACAGACAATACAAAAATTACAGTAGTTGATAGTAAGCACAAGAGAATGAAAACGAATCCCATAAAAGTGAAATAATAAATATATATATATATATATATATATATATATATATATATATATATACCAGATATAAAAATGAATATATACTATATGCATAGTAGCTTACTATCTTATGTATCACTGTTCCCGCTAAATAATCTTTGAATTTATTGCAAACTGCCCACTTCAATGCTAATAATTCTAATTTCCCTGAGCTATAATTCGCCATGTTTCTTTCAGAGTTTCTTAGGCTTCTACTAACATACCGGATGAATCTTTCCCTCATGCTTCTGTGATAGCACGGCTCCCAGTCCCTTAAAACTCGCATCGGTTTCTAATATGAATTCCTTCGTGAAATCAGGGCATTTTAACACAGGGGCTGCAATTAACATTTCCTTTAAGTCCTCGAACGCTTTCTGACATTTCTCCTCCCATTCCCCGACAACGGATCTCCGCGAATCCCCTGACATCAAAGCATGTAGCGGTGCTGCCGTCTGTCTAAAGTGTTTAACAAATTTTCTGTAAAATGAACAAAATCCAATAAGTGCTCTGACATCCCTGACAGTCTTCGGCAGAGACCATGACTTCACTGCTTCCACTTTCACTGGGTCTGTAGTCACGCCCTCTTCCGAAACCTGGTATCCTAAGGAGGTTACTTTTGATGCAGAGTACACTTCTTAGGTTTAATTTTTTGTCCATTTCTTCGCATTCTTTCAAATAGATTCCTTAATCTATCCATATGTTCTTCAACGGTTCTGCTTAATACAATTACATCGTCTAAATATACCAATAACGTAGTAAAAATCTTGTCTCCCAGAATCCTCTCCATGTAACGCTGAAATGTGCTTGGACTGTTGGATAATCCCATCGGCAGTCTTTTAAATTCATGATGACCGAAAGGTGTGCTAAATGCAGTTTCATGCTGATCTTTTGGGTGGACTTGTATTTGGTGATATCCTGCAGCTAAATCAAGTGTTGAAAAAAACTTTGCCAATGCTTCGACCGTCTCATTAATTCTCGGCAGAGGAAACGCGTCTCTAATTGTATATTTGTTAAGTTGTCGGTAATCTATGCACAACCTTAAAGGACTTACGCTTGGGGCGATCACACCTTGTTCGCATAACTTTCTGACATGTTCTTTTACCTCCGGGACCTGATTCGGTGGTATTCGTCTATAAGCTATTCTAATAGGATGATCAGTTGTCAGCGGTATGTTATGTTGGACACCCGTAGCTGTACCTATTGGCCCACTTTCATTAGCAAAAATGTCACTATATTCTTCAAACAGTCTTATTACCTCCTCCTTTTGATTTGTAGTTAAATGTTCATCAATGACTTCTATTTCAGGCAACTTCTCATGTCCAAATTTAACGCTGCAGTGTTTAACTTCCCTCTCTTCTATTTCCTCTGCTCTCGCAACTTTGCCTATCCGCCAATTCCTTCTTAATCTGCATATTGTTTTAGATAGGTTTGCTACCAGCGTATACCCCTCCCCATTCTTTACCAGGACCATAGCAGGCAGCGTCACTATCCCGTCAGGAACCCATCCTTCCTGTTGTCCTGTCAGTGGCTCAATCAACACTACATGGCTTTTTACCTGCCTTAATTGCGGGATCCAGACTGGCACTAATCTTAAACTAGATGCTGGAATTACCGGTATTGGTGCCTTCCCGGTTAATGCAAACCCCCAGTCTTCTTTCAAATGTAATTTGCGGAGTGCCCTCACATCACCTATATAGTCATTCCATTCTTCCCAGTTAACACTTGTTTTACAGAGATTGTACATTACCGGCCATACCTCCGCTACCTCTGACAACACATCAATGCCTAACAAACAACTGTAACTCTCTCCCACTCTATTACAAACCAAAAACACTGCATCAATCTTTGTCCCACAGATTCTGACAGTAACTTTTACACTCCCTCTACACGTTACTATACCACCACCTACTGACCTAATGCTGATTTTAATTGGTTGAAGTTTTATCCCATATGGTCGCAAATAATATTCATAAACTTCAGAACTAATTAAAGAAACTTCCGCTCCCGTGTCACACAACCCAACAACATCTACCCCTTCAATATTTCCAGTGACCATTGGGCTGCTTGCTCTCGTGTGTCCCATTTCTATCCTTTTTACCACCGGATAGGCTGCTTCCTGCCCGCCGCTTGCGACGCGTTCTTGCAGGCAGTATTGCCAGGCCCTTGGGTTGGGTCTGTGCTCCCGCTGGGCCTTGCTCGTTTTCCGCTGCTGTATCGGCCGGCCCTTTGCGAGTCTCCCCTGACGTAACGTCACTTGTAGTCTCGTTACCCTGAGTCTGCGCGTTCTTTCCATAATACCCATCTCTGAAACTTCCTTCCGGGCACCATGCAATAATATGACCCTTTCTACCACATCTGTAACAAACTCTCTCCCTCTTTCCTTTCACACTGTTTCTTTCATCCTTCTTTTCATCGTCTTTCCCATGATCTTTCCTTTGCGTGAAAGAATTCCATTCATGCTCTTTCATTGTTATCCATTCTATCCACTCATCCAATGTCTTCTGGCCTCTGTTCTATCCTCCTCTTCAGTTTCAATCCCAATGCCGGCTCTCTCATATTCCTCGCCACACATTCTCCGATCATTCTACGGTCTATTTCATTTCCACCTTGCTTAAGGCTTTCACTCATCTCCAACAACACGTCTAAAAATTCCCACACACTTTCATGCTTCCCTTGCTTTCTACCTGCCGTCCATTCGTACAAATCCCAAACAGATATTCTTCTCCCATAAACATTCACCTATTCTTCCGTAATTTCTTTTACACTCTGCCAGTCCCGCTTATAATTATGCAGTCTCTCTGCCGCCGATCCCTCTATGTGGTTCATCACAAATCGAACTTTATCCTCCTCATTTCCGACTAACTGTCCCAGTGCCCGGTTTGCCTTCTTGATCCATTTCTCAATCCCCCTTCCTGAGTAGACCTCAAGTGCTGGATCTTTTCGAATAACAGACGAGAATTTACTTGCCTCTGTTGAATACCAGCCAAATCTTCTAAAATTTCCAAAGTTCTGTTCCACCTACTTGTTTACTCAATATTATTTTCAACTCTACTCGATTCCGCCGTCAGTAAATCCAAATTTGTAATTTGATGTGCACAGCCTCCATCCCGTTTTCCCGATCGAAGTTCTCGATATATCAGAAATATCAAATGTACTAAGAGTAATCCCACAATTAACCCTAATGTACCGCAAATGTGTTCCCCTGCGTCCATTCTTCAACTCCAATGATTAAATATGTGCAATTGAGAGGGAACGCTCTATTACCAATTGCAAAGGTTGTTAATCAGATCTTTAATTACTGGCCTAGGCCCTCCACCAGCACAACCTTTTGTGGATCACCTCTGTTTATTTGCTCAGATTCAATAGTTGGGTTTAAGGAAACGCTATTACCATTCAGATTTATTACAAAAAAAAAAAAAAAAAAAAAAAACACACACACAAAATACTAAAATAGATAAGATGAAAATAAATGTAACTCATCAACAAATACATAATAAAGAGAATCAAATAACACAATGTTACCCCTACTTCCGTGCACTTTCTGTTTATGTGACCAATGTTAAACCACTGTTCGTAACTAAATGTTCGTTAATGCAACACAAGATATCTCACCTAACGTCCGGGATATGTCTCACTTTCCTCACTTTCTTTAACTTTCTTTCTCTTGCCTCCTCTTCTTACTCCTCACGCCCTCGCCTTACGCCTCACGCCTCACTCAGGCAGACGGCTGTCTTATTGACGTGGCACAGCACTTTCCACAATGCACCAGAAACCCTGTTGGTTGATAAATGCCCCTATTTTAATTTCTTGCTTTACTTGCTTTTTTTCACTGTTGGTCACTTTTTCACACTGATAATAAGTGAAACATGTTCGTTTTATATTACCGAGGATTTATAAAAGTTCTTGTTGAATGCCCCTCGGGTGGGTGTGTCTCGTCTGGGCAGCTGTTCGTGTGTGAATGAGATGTCATACTAGGGGATTCCCCTGGACATCC
>NW_020868315.1:42500-45000 GCF_003789085.1 Penaeus vannamei
AGAATGATAAATGCATAGCTTGGAGAAAAATAAAAATGATAGATATGTAATAGACCAAGAAATAATAGATGAAATAGATAACAGTGATAGATAAGATAGTAAGTGATTGGTAAACAACAGAAAGTGAAGCGAATTCCAAAAATGAATCAAAATAGATGATAAATGCTAGAACAAGAAAAATAAAGTGAAAATAAATGCGAAATGAATACAATAATTGAGACATGAAATTGAAAATACCATAAAAAAACAATATTTGATAATAAACACTGGGGAATGAAATCGAATTCCTTAGAAGCGAAAAATATATAAAAAGAAAAATGGTCTTAATAGATAAGTAGTAGATAAAAGAGTGAATAATAGATAGAAGAACAGATCAATGGAAGAATAGATACTAAATAGATAATAAAACGAAATATAGATTATAAATAAGTTCTCACAGTAAATAACAAAAACTGCGAGCTATAAAAATGATACAGAGACAAGGTTTAGAAAATTATAAATAAATAAATAAAAATGTAGCAAATTACAGAAAAATAGATTCTGATAGATTAGTGAAGATAGATGGAAAGTAAATACAATCATGCATACATATCTATATATATATATATATATATATATATATATATTATAAATACATATGTATATATACATTTTCATATATATATATATATATATATATATATATATATATATGTAAATACATATACATACACAGACGCACACACACACACACACACCAACACACACACACACACGAAAAAACGGCGAAATCTAGCGATATATAGCCTTTTAAGAATATGGTCGAAAAAAAAAACCTTTTCGAGTTTATGGGATGATTATGATGCTTTCTGCAATAATTCGGCTAATTATGATGATTTAGGTGATAATCCCATTAATAATGACGATAATAATGATAATTATGACATTAATTAGGATAATTATGACATTAATTAGGATAATCATATAATGAAATGATAATTTGCGTAATTAATGCAATAATAGCAATCATCAACTATACTCTAATGATTTTCATGATAATAACAATAATACTAACGACAATGATAATAATTAAATATAATAATAATAGTAGAAAATAATCATAATATCGCTATTATTCTTAATATAATTATTACTCTTATTTTTATTATTTCTAAAATTATCATTATTGTTATTATCATTATAGAAATAGTTATAATGAGGAAAATGACATTAATAATTAAGATAACAGCTCTTATAATGATTATATTAAGGGTAGTTATGGCGATTATTATTGTAATGATAATGATGTTGTTAATGCTATTAATGATAATAATGATGATAATAATCATAAAGCCCATCCATAATGAAAAAAGGCTAAAAGTATAAAAATCCCCAAAGTCGAAAAACGGCGAAATCTGGCGATATAATGATAAGAAACAATAATGATAATTTTAGGAATAATAATGACAATAATGGTCATTATAATAACAATAATAATGATATATTATTTCTATTGTCATTATTAGTATGAAAATTATTAGAATTGAGTTAATTATTCCTATATTGCAGTAATTATCAAAATTATCATTATAATTATCATTTTATTATTATTATCATTATTATTATTGTCATTATCATAATTATCATTATTATTATTGTCATTATCATATAATTATCATTATTGTTAATAATAAAGAATTATCATGAAAATCATCATAATTACCCGAATTAAAGTTAAAATCATCATAATTATCATTTAAATGCGAGAAAGGGGTTTTTTTACCTTTCTCTGAAAAGGCTGTAATACGCTAGATTTTGCCGTTTTTTCGACTATTATATTATCGGTTTTAGCCTTTATTTCACTATAAATGGCCTTTATGATTATTATCATAATTATTGTCATTATTCTTATGATTATCATCATTATAGTCATTATCGTCATGATTCTCATTATTATCATTATCATTGTGTGTGTGTGTCTGTGTGTCTATATATATATATATATATATATATTATATATATATATATATATATATATATATATGTATGTGATGTATATATATGATATATATATATATATATATATATATATATATATATATATATATATATATATATATATATATATATATATATATATATATATGTATATATATATATATATATATATATATATATATATATATATATATATATATATATATATATATATATTATATATATATATATATATATATATATATATATATATATATATGTATTATATATATATATATATATATTATATATATATATATATATATATATATATATATATATTATATATATATAATGTATATGTATATATATATATATATATATATATATACATACATATATACATATACATATATATGATGTATATCTATATATATCTATCTCTCTCTCTCTCTCTCACTCTCTCTCTCTCTCTCTCTCTCTCTCTCTCTCTATATATATATATATATATATATATATATATATATATATATATATATATATA
>NW_020868315.1:53356-65856 GCF_003789085.1 Penaeus vannamei
AAGTGAAAGGAGAGAAGAGAAGATTAAAGAGGGGAGGAAAGAGAAGTGAAGGAGGAGAGAGGAAGTAGTAGTGAATGAGGAGGAGGAGGGAGGATCAGGAGAGAAAGAGAGACTGGAAGCGAAGGAGAAGCCATAAAGAGTAAGAGAGAAGAGAAAAGGAAGAGGAAGAGGAGGAGAGAGAAGAGCGAAAGGGAACATGCAGCGGCCAGGTGGACCAGCTGATTATCCACCGCCCTTCTGCGGGATGGGACGAGCACGTGGGTTGCAGGGTGCAGGTGGGTGCCGTGCCCCGCCCACCGTTCACGCCCACAAGCCTCTTCGTGTCAGGTCTGTTTTTGGCGGGCGTCGGGTTGGTCGGGTGTGTTTAAATGGGCTGTGAGTGTAAGCTGATTCGCGGGTATGCCTCCTTGTCGGGACGGTTTGGTCGGGTCTGGTCGGGTATTTTAATTAACCCAAGCCAGCGTTTTAGGAGTCGGTTGTCGGGTATTTCAGTTATGTCATATGGAAGCGAGTCCATGCCAGGGTGTTTCATCGGTTTAGTCGGGTCTAGTTTTCATCGGTTTAGTCGGGTCCTAGTCGGGATGTCGGAGCCAAAGTGGTAAAACCAACGTAATTCGTCTTTTCGGATTTGGTCGGATGTCGGACGAAGGAACCTGTCGTTTTAAGACTTGAAAAAACTCGAGGAAGGAGGAACGCGATGGAGAGAGAATCCGTCTCGCAGGCTGACATCCTAAGCCGATGCTGAGATTATCTGAAATTCAGGTGCTTCTCGTTACTCCAGCTGATAGCGCCTGTGATTAGATAAAGAGAGAGAGAGGGAGAGAGAGAGAAAAGAAGAGCCGTTTACTTTTTTCCTCCTCTTTTCCACTGTTTTTGTTATTGTTCTTTAGTCTATACTGTTGTTGGTTGTTATGTTTTATATTGCTGTAGTTGTTATGATGATATTTTCGTATGTTATTGTGCATTTATTATTATGATAGATTTTTATTTGTTGCTATTATTATTATTATCATCATCATTAGTATTAGTATTATTTTTATTATGTTGCTGATATTGTTATGATTGGATGTGTTGATAATGTTTTCATTTTATTATTAGCATTATGGTTATTATTGCCATTACCACTGATGTTATTGTTTCTTATTGTCATCGTTATTATTATCGCAATCAGTATTTTCATTTGTACACGGAATTCACGTTAGAGGCCGTGTCCTTATCTACTAGCGCCTCGCCGGGAAAAATACACACTATACCTATGTGTTATGAAATCCACCATAGCGTCAGTTTTCACCGTATTGTTTCGAGAACGACCAGCCATAGTGTCATGCAGTTTAAAGAAGCCAATGAACTGGCGCCAATTTATGACACCATAAATATTGTTTCCTCCTATAATCATGGCATGGTCGCAGTGCCGCTGAATAATGGGGTTCTAAGATAATTTATGCAGTGATACCTATTACGCCATGGCTTCTATATGTGGTCTTTGTTACGTCATGCAGTGTACATGATTACCTGTTATGCGTTCTAACCGTGAGGGTCCTATTACGTCATGAGGTGTGCATGATCGTTTGTGACGTCATTGGGAACGATCCTATCACACGTACTCTGCATGATTCTGAACACGCGTGCTAGTATCATGCAGAACACATTGAAAGTAAAAAGAAAAAGAAAAAAAAAAAAACGGAAATGGAAAACGCAAGAAGAAGCAGGAAACCTTTTCGTTATAACACCCCGAGGAAGTAATGTAGCGAAAAGGCCTTCGGTATATTCGTGTGTCCGCGTTGTTCCTCCCTTCGTTGTTTTATTCACAGTTGGTTGAACACGATCGCTTGTGACGTCACAGCTTAAAAGAGTTTCCCTCGCTGAACTTCAGTTGCTCGCTCTTGAACATCATTTTTGTGTGTGTTGTGTGTGTGTGTGTGTGTGTGTGTGTGTGTGTGTGTGTGCGAGTGGGAGTGAGTGTGTGTGTGTGTGTGTGTGTGTGTGTGTGTGTGTGTGTGTGTGTGTGTGTGTGTGTGTCGGGAACAGTGTCATTAAGAAAAGAAAACTGGGATTATATAAATTTAAAAAGAAATAATGATAATGTTGGTACAGTTTATCACACCAAAACCGCGTGTGCATGAACAATTATCCTCGCTAAAGTGTGCTTCGTGTTACTTCTGTGAGAATTATTATTGCTGTTATTGTAGAAATTGGTGTCGGGGTTAGTTTTCATTTACTTTTGTTGAAATTGTTGTTGGTGTTATTATTCGTTATTTTTATCTATTATTGAAACGATTATTTTGATGTTTTAGATGTACTTTTATCAGTATTATTATTTGAACATGTGCTATTTTGTTATGTTTATTATATTGTTATTATTATTATTATTTATTATTATTATTATTATTATTATTATTATCATTATTTTTTTATTATTATAACTTTTGTCGAAGTGACAGCTCAGTAGCTGCGTACTGTATGTAATTAAGTTTTATTTTATTAATTTATTTTTCCTGTTTTTTTTTTTTTCTTCTCTCTTTTGGTTTTATTTTATTGATTTATTTTTCCTGTTTTTTTTTCTCTCTCTCTTTGGTTTTATTTTATTAATTTATTTTCCTGTTTTTTTTTTTTTCTCTCTCTCTCTTTGCTTTTATTTTATTGATTTATTTTTCCTGCTTTTTTCTCGCTCTCTCTCTTTGCTTTTTTTTATTGATTTTTTTCCTCTCTCTCTCTCTCTCTCTCTCTCTCTCTCTCTCTCTCTCTCTCTTCTCTCTCTCTTCCTCTCTCTCTCTCTCTCTCTCTCTTCTCTCTCTCTCTCTCTCTCTCTCTATTTTGTTCCTTTTTCTCTCTCTCTCTCTCTTTGGTTTATTTTGTTTATTTTTTTTCCTGTTTTCTCTCTCTCTCTCTCTTTGCTCCTATTTCTCTCTCTCTCTCTCTCTCTCTCTCTCTCTCTCTCTCTCTCTCTCTCTCTCTCTCTCTCTCTCTCTCTCTCTCTCTCTCTCTCTCTCTCTCTCTCTCTCTCTCTCTCTCTCTCTCTCTCTCTCTCTTCTCTCTCTCTCTCTCTCTCCCTCTCTCTCTCTCTCTCTCTCTCTCTCTGGTCTCTTTGTTAGCTTATCATGTCTAGCTTTTTTATCTGAACCGCCGACCCACCGCAGCCTGATTGTGTTGCACGGCATTGACGCGGCTGCAACCAGGAGCTTTTTTCTGTTTTTGTTTTTGTTTGTGTTACTGTTCTTGTTTGTATTTTTTTTTTAGTTTTGTGTTTGTGTGTTTTTTGTGAGTTTGTGGGAGAGTTGGTTGCATATTTAGTGTGTGTGAGTTTTTTTTTTTTCTTTTTCCTTTCTTTTCGTTTCTTTTTTTTTTGGGGGGGGGGCTATTTCTCCGTTTTTCGTGTAAATGAATCCATGAAAAATTAGGTAGTTATTTTGTTTTTTATGCGAAGAGAGAGAGAGAGAGAGAGAGAGAGAGAGAGAGAAGAGAGAGAGAGAGAGAGAGAGAGAGAGAGAGAGAGAGAAGAGAGAGAGAGAGAGAGAGAGAGAGAGAGAATGGCGTGAGTGAATTAGTGAGTTGATAAGGAGATAAACATTATATGAATTACGATGCTGAGCATAAGTAA
Source organism: Penaeus vannamei (assembly GCF_003789085.1). Classification (NCBI taxonomy): domain Eukaryota; kingdom Metazoa; phylum Arthropoda; class Malacostraca; order Decapoda; family Penaeidae; genus Penaeus; species Penaeus vannamei. The sequence continues at coordinate 56,955 of NW_020868315.1, forward strand.
TGCTTGCTGCGTCAAATGATTACCCCTCTTTTACAAAAGAGAGTATCATAATTACTGATTACTTTATTTCATTACATTATTATTAATTGTTATTGCTCTTGATTTGCTGTCATCATTATATTATTATTATTATTATCATCATTATTATTATTATATTATTATTATTATCATTATATTATTGTTATTATTATTATTATTATTATTATTATTATTATTTACATGTGTTTAGGAGAGTATACATGTAGCGTATTTGTGTACTTGTGTATGTGTGTTTTTCTAAGCATATTAAGCCGCCTGGAGCCAAATGGCCCATGTATGAACACCTGTATGCTATTTGATGTTACCATTACCGTGAATTACTGATTAGCTTATACAGGTGTGCTCAGCTGTTTAGCAATGTCTGCATTTCAGCCGGCGATAAAAAATAAAAAATAAATGATAATAAAAAAATTAATGGTTAAAAAGTGATGGTGCCATTTTTTTCCATTTTGCATAAAGGTGATGGAAGTTTGTGTTTGTATTTATTTATGTGAAGGTGATAATGGTATTTCGTTTTTAATCATGTTTTGGGGTGTTTTTTTTTTTTTTTTTTTTTTTTAGAATTGTGTTTTTGTTTAGATTTTTTTTATATATGTTTAAATTTTTTTTAAGAATTATGTTTTTGCTTTTTTTTTAAGAATATGTTTTGTTTAGATTCTTCTATGTGGTTTAATTATTGTTAAACTTTTTTTATTAGATTCTTTTAAGAATTATGTTTTCGTTATTTTTTCTTTTTTTCAAACTTTTTTTTTTGAATTATGTTTTTGTTTAGTTTTTTTTTAACATGTTTAACATTTGGTTGTTTGTGTTTTGAAAAAAATTATCTGTTCTATTTCTTGTTTCTTTCTTTCTCTCTTTCTTTCTTTTTTTTTAATGGTTTAACGTTTTATGACATTATTCACGTAATTCACCAGAAGACGATTAGACTCAATGTCGGGCGTTGCTGCGAGATAAAGAGATGCAGACGGAGATAAAAAAAAAAAAGAAAAAAAAACTTGAGTGGCTATGATAAAGAGATAAAGATAAAATAAAAAAATAAGTAAATAAAGATAAATAAATAAATAAATAAGATAAATAAATCAAAATAAATAAATAATTTTAATTAAAATAAATAAATAAATATAAAATAAAATAAATAAATAAAGATAAATATAAAAATAAAATAAATAAATGATTTTTAATCAAATAAATAAATAAATATAAAATAATAAATAAATAAATAAAAGATAAATATAAATAATAAATAAATAATTTTTTAAACGAGATAAAGAGATGCAGACGGAGAGATTAAAAAAAATAATAAAAAAAAAAAAACTCGAGTGGCTATGAGGGGCGGATGCTTCGTTCTCAGACGCACTTGGGAACTCGGTCACGTGGTCGCTGTTGTAAGCTGCGTGTCATTGTGAGGGTAAGGATGGTGATGGTGATGAGGATGGTTGAGGGTGAGGATGGTGTGAGGGTGAGGGTGTGAGGATGGTGGTGGTGAGGGTAAGGATGGTGGGATGGTGATGGTGTGAGGTTGAGGTGGTGAGGGTGGTGAGGTGATGGTGAGGATAAGGATGGGTTGGTGGTTGAGAGGATGGATGGTGATGGATGAGGATAAGGATGGTGTGAGGATGGTGGTGGTGGTGATGAGGAGGATAAGGATTATGATGGTGATGAGGATAAGGATGGTGTGTTGATGATGGTGATGGTAATGAGATGGCGATGATGAGGAGGATAATTAGAGAGAGAGAGAGAGAGAGAGAGAATTTCAAATGGTTGAAAACCGAAAATTAGGGAAAATTATTATTGACCGCGTGACGACCGCCCCTTCCGTTTTACATTTATCGTTATACAGTGAACAAACCTATATATATTATACAGTGAACAAACCTATATTTATTATACAGTGAACAAACCTATATTTATTATACAGTGAACAAACCTATTATATATTATACAGTGAAAAACATAATTATACCTAACAAACCTATTTATTATACAGTGAACAAACCTATATTTATATACAGTGAAACAAACCTATATTTATTATACAGTGAACAAACCTATATTTATTATACAGTGAACAAACCTATATTTATTATACAGTGAACAAACCTATATTTATTATACAGTGAACAAACCTATATTTATTATACAGTGAATATACAGTGAACAAACCTATATATATTATACAGTGAACAAACCTATATTTTATATATATATATTATACAGTGAACAAAACCTATATATATTATTTGATATATATTATACAGTGAACAAACTATATTTATTATACAGTGAATAAACTTATACCCATATTTACTAAATGCGCACTTTCACTCTCAGACCGCGAGCAGGTAGCTTGGTGAGTCGAACCTTAACCGAATCAAAATTTATTCTCTTACTCACGCCCTAATGAGTCTCAACATTGTAGACAGTGATAGTGAAAAAGCCAGTTATTTATTTTTTATTTATTTATTATTATTATTTTTTTTTTTTTTTTTTTTTTTTTTTTTTTTTTTTTGACCCTGTGGCAGGTGTTTACAGAGACAGGGTCGTACTATATGCTATTTACGCGCGGACCTTTTACTCACCTGCTTACGGGACAGGCTGGTAGCACAGGTGATCATGAAGGAGAGGGGGTGGGGTGGGGTGAGGGAGGGGGTAGGGGTAAGGGAAGGGGAAGGTGGGGAGGGGTAGTGGTAAGGGAAGGGAAGGTGGGAGGGTTAGGGGGAGGGGGGGCTAGTGGGGTAAGGGAAGGGCAGGTGGGGAGGGTTAGGGGGCTAGTGGGGTAAGGGAGGGGGAAGGTGGGGGGGGGAGGGGCTATGTGGGGTAGGAAGGGAAGGGTGGGGAGCGGGAGGGGCTAGTGGGGTAAGGGAAGGGAAGGTGGGGAGGTTAGGGGAGGGGGCAGGGGCTAGTAGGGTAAGGGGAAGGAGCAGGGGTTAGTGGTAAGGAAAGGAAGGGGGGGGGGGTTAGGGGGATGGGGAGGCCCAAGATAATCTCCCGAGCTGTTATGCAGCATGACTCCCACAGCATAGTCATGAGGCGCTACATAGGAAAACGTAATATAGGCATATCGCTAAGGGCGGGCTAGATAGGGGGGCATTCTATAGAAATAGTACATGGCTTCGCATAGGATACGCAAATGTGGGCAGGATAATTATAAAGGCATCGCATAGAAATAGTAAATAAGCATCGCCATAGAAATAGTAATAAGGCAATCGCATAGAAATATAATATGGCATCGCAGAGAATAGTAATAAGTAGCATAGAAACAACGTAATAAGGCATAGAAATAGAAATAAATAATTGAAGGCATCGCATAGAAATGCAAGAAAGGGCATCGCATAGTAAAGATAATCATTTTAATTTTAAATTATTTATTTAATTATTTAATTATATTTAATATTTACTTATCTAATATTTAATTATATATATATTATATTTATTATATATTTATTATATTTATATTTATATTAATATATATATATTATATTATATTATATAATTATTATTATATTTAATTATTTTAATAATTTTAATTTTAATCATAATTCATGACGTAGAAATAGTAACATGGCATCGCATAGAAATGGTCAGATGATACCGCATAGATAACGTAATCAAGGTATCACATAGAAATGGCATGAAGGCAGAAACGCAATGGTGCATCGCATAGAAGACGTCAAGGGGGGGAGGGGGGGAGGGGAAGACACGTGGTTTGTGTTGTGGTTGGGTCTGGATCTGTTGTGTTTGTAAGGGCTAATTTGTTTGTTTTTTTTTTTTAGTCCTGTGAGTTGTGGCTGTGGGGTTTCAAAGGGGTTTGTATGTTGTGTGTGGTCACGTAGACTTTTTTTTTATGTGGGGGCATTGCCGTAAATATTAGTTGTATGTTTTATTATTATATATATATATATATATATATAATATAGATATATATATATTATATATATATATATATATAGTTATATTAGGTTCGTCTTGCATTCAAGGTTGTTTTGGGGTTAATTGTCGCTGCGTCTCTCTCTCTCTTTTCTCTCTCTTCTCTTTCTTTCCCTCTCTCTCCTCTCTCTTTCTTTCTTTCTTTCTTTCTTCTTTCTTTCTTAATCTTATCTTCTCTTTCTTCTCTTTCTTTTCTCTCTCTCTCTCTCCTCTCTCTCTTCTCTCTCTCTCTCTCTTCTCTCTCTCTCTCTCTCTCTCTCTCTCTCTCTCTCTCTCTCTCTCTCTCTCTCTCTCTTCTTCTCTCTCTCTCTCTCTCTCTCTCTCTCTCTCTTCTTCTCTCTTCTTTCTTTCTCTCTTCTCTCTTTTCTCTTCCTCTCTTCCTCTCTCTTTCTCTCTCTCTCCTCTCTCTCTCTCTCTCTCTCTCCTCTCTCCTCTCTCTCCCTCTCTCTCCTCTCTCTCTCTCTCTTTCCTCTCTCTTCTTTCTCTCTCTCTCTCTCTTCTCTCCTCTCTCTCCCCTCTCTTTCTCTCTCTCTCTCTCTCCTCTCTCTCCTCTCTCTCCTCTGCTCTCCTCTCCCTCATCTCTTCCTCTCCGTCTCTCTCCCTTTCTCCTCCCTCACTCATCTCTCCCCTCTTTCCTCCCTCCTCCCGTCCTTCCCTCTCCTCCTTCCTTCTTCCTTCCCTCCCCTCCTCCCTCTCCTGCCCTCTCTCTCTCTCTCTTTCTCTTTCAATGTTCACTCGGTGAACTTTGGATCTTCTTCCATTCAGGTTTTTTATCTTGGGTTAATTGTCAGACTGGAATTCCGGTTCGTTTTGCGGATGATCTCGTTATAACTGCGGTTCGATCCTGGTTGAACTGGTTGGTGTTGGTTGGTGTTGTGTTGTTGTTGTGTTTTGTGGTGTTTAGTTTGTGGTTGGTGTTGTTGGTCGTGGTTTGTAGTTGTTGGTGTGGTTGGTGGTTGTTGTTGTTGGTTTTGTGGTTGGTGTTTTGTTTGGTTGTGTTGGTGTTGTTGGTGTGTTTATTGGGTTGGTAGTGGTTGGTTTGTTGTTGGTGTTGTGGTGTGGTTGGTGTTGTTGGTGTTGTGGGTGTATGGTGTGGTTGGTTGTGGTTGGTTGTGAGGCGCGGTGGGTGTGGTTGGTTGTTGTTGGTGTTGTGGGTGTTAGGTGTTGGTTGGGTGTGGTTGGTGGTGGTATTGGTGTTTGTTGCGATAGGCGTTGCGGGGAGCCTGGCTGGGTTGTGGGGTGCAGTGTGAAGTGGTTGTGCCGCGAGAGGAAGTGTTGCGCGCTCGTATCCGACAATCCTCGGTGAAGTGTCCTTTGAATAATGTAGGTCGTTTGGTAATGTGATTTTTTTTGGGGGGGGGGGCGTTTGGGGTGGTCTGGGGGATGTATATTTTTACACTGGCTGTTTTATTTATTTACTTTCTCTCTCGCTCCGTCACCTCATCTCGATCTGTCGTCTTGCCACACCAGACCTCTCCCTTCTCGTCTCTTCTATCTCTCTCGTCTCTTCCTTCTCTCTTCGTCTCCTCTCTCTCTCATCTCATCTCTCTCTCTCGTCTTTCTCTCATCTCTCTCTTTCTCTCTCTATCTCTCTCTTCTGTCTATTCTATCTATCTATCTATCTATCTGCTATTCCCGTCTCTCTCTTCTCTATCCTCCTCTCTCATCTATTCTATCTCCTCTCTTTCACACACACACACACACACACACACGTGTATATAGATAGATAAATATATAGATACAGATGTACGTATATCTCTAGTCGTTTGTTCGTGCTTAAGGATGTCCGTTGCTTCGAAATCCGTTGTTGTGATTTATAATAAATTTGGATTTTTTTTCCATAAGCTATCGCCATAGATAATTTGTCGGGACGGATGTGGCAGGAATCTGGTATATTGTGTTTGGGGAAAATATGTGAGACATACGTAATGAGTCCCATAATGGACCTTTTAGGCGTAATTAACGAAAGGAATATTCATTTTTAAGTAGTTATTATTCGAGTTGTTGCGTTGTTTTTAGATCTAGTTAACGAAAGGAGTGTTAAGTTGTTGTTTTTTTAAGTTTTATATTCATTTTTAAGTAGTTATTATTCGAGTTGTTGTGTTGTTTTTAGATCTAGTTAACGAAAGGAGTGTTAAGTTGTTTTTTAAGGTTATTTTTTTCCCCTTGGTTGTGTTGTCGGTCGTAATGAAAGCATCTGACGTAGAAGATGATGCTGTGAAGAGTGTGGCTTCGTTTTGGTGTTGTCGGGCAGGTCGATGACTGTGGTGTCGGTAGTGGTCGGGAATCGGTTGGCTGTGGTGTTAGCGGTGGTCGGGAGGCGGTTCTTGACCCTGGTGAATGGGGGAGTGTGTGCTCATGAATGGGAAGGCGGGGGGAGGGAGGGGGGATGTGTGCGTGTGGTTGTATGTGTGTGTCAAAGGGAGAAAGAGAGAGAATAAGTAAGTGTGAGTGTGTGTGTTTTTTCGTGTCCGTGCGTGGTCGCGTGGGTGTGAATGAGTGCGAGTGCGGCGCGTTCGTTCGTGCGTGCGTGCGCGCGAGGAGAGGCCGGGCGAGTAGGAGCAACACGTGGTGGCGGTGCCGGCCGGCGTGGGGCGGCTGGGGGACAGGTTGCCGGCACACCTGTGTTAGCGGCGCTACGCTCGCTCGCCAGTTACTCCGTCCCTCCTCTCGCTCGGCGCACATACGTCGCTCTCGCTCCTGCTCCCGCTCCTGCTCCTGCTCCTGCTCGGTACACGCACCGCGCGACACGAGCACGCGACCCGCCTCAGTCTCGGGGCTTCGGTGTGTCTCTCGACGGCCCGCTTCTCGAGTGGATTTCGGGTGCGGTGGATTTGGTGCCTTCGAACCGGCGGAGTGCTTCGGAATTCCGTGTCTTGGGGATCGCGAGAACGACCTTTCGGAAACCCATATGTTGCTCGAACCTCGCCGGCGACCGCTGTGAAATCGGGAGAGAGAGAGGAAACGAAAAAGAAGCCGGCGTTTTGTTCGTGTGCAATTTGGGGACTTCGATTGCTGCAATTACGGGGACGTCGACCCGAAATCCGAGACATTAGTGGATTAGAGGACCTGATCCCGGGTCTCTCCCCGGCGTGAGAGCCGCTCGAGCTGTGCTTCTGTATTCTCAACGCTCGAGTGAGAGCTCCCCCCTCCCCCCAGTCTCCCTCGCTCAAGCGACGCAAGCACTCGAGCGATGCCTGTCGCGGAGGGCTGACGGAGACCCTGCCTGCGAGCGTGGAGCGAAGCCTCGCGCCGGCCGGCCCTCAGAGGACGCGGAAGGCAGCGGGCCCGAGCGCTCCCTCCAAGCATGCCTCCAGCGGCGCTCTCCTTCAGCCGCTGTGTCGTCTTTAGGAGGAAGAACTCCGGCTTGAGGAACTGCGGCGTGGAGAGCCAGCGTGAAGGCCGCGCGCGCGACGCCCGTCAACGCTGAGCGCTGCCCCCATGACGCGCCGCTGCTGCTGACGCTCTACATGCGATCGCAAGGTCGTGGAGTGCGGCGGGAAGGAACACTCGAGGCGCTGCCGATATCGATCACAATTGCCAAGTACCTCTCGAGAACATCAACGCTAAATAAGACGCTAAGGCTTGCAAAACCCGGGATTGTTGAATAATTCACAAGAACGCGACCTTGTTAGATTTTGAAATCAGTTGACAGTTCTCCGGCACAAGGATTATTGAACCTTGTGTTTTAAAACAGGTGTTGCGTGTGCCGATTGCAAAGTGTTGTTGTGGGAGTGTGTGCGAGCATGCAGTGCCGGGGGGCGGAGGACGGCTTCCTGTGAGCGGTGAAAGCATCGTCGGGAAGGAAATACCCGCGGTGCCCTTGCGATGACGGAGGCCCGTGTCTGAGGCGTTGACACGTGTTTTTTCTATCCCCTTTTCTCTTGTGTTTTATTTTTTCTGGTTTTTTCTTCTCTCTCTCTCTCTCTCTCTCTCTCTCTCTCTCTCTCTCTCTCTCTCTCTCTCTCTCTCTCTCTCTCTCTCTCTCTCTCTCTCTCTCTCTCTCTCTCTCTCTTGTTATCGTCTTTCTCGTCCTGTGTCTCTGCTCCCCCTCCCCCCTGAAATGGCCTCCCCGTCGGTGGTTTTGGACATGTACCTGGAGGAGGACGAAGAGGGCGACCATTCGTATTCCATGTCCTCGCCCTTGCGTGCTTCCCCCTCGCCTCCGCCGCCTCGCCCCGTCTTCTCCAACCTCCTGTCAGGTCAGTCGAGGGCGGCATCCTCGCCTCATTACCGGGTCTCGGCGTGCCTCTGTTTCGCCTCTTCCACCTCCTTCGTACCTGCCACGATTCCTTCCTCTTCTTCTTCTTCTTCTTCTTCTTTCGCAGTCTCTCCGCCCCTCGTTTCTCAAAAATTTCTCCGTCCTTCGCCTCCCATAACCTTCCCGTGACCTACCTCAGAGACGACTGCATTCATCCACTCTGACTCCTCTGCGCCTCCCCCCTCCCCTCCCCCCCCTCCACCGTCATTCCCAACTCCAACCCTTCTTCTTCCTCCCCCTTCCATTGCCTCTTCTCCCTTCTCCTATCCTTCCTCCACCCATATTTCCTTCATATATCCCTATCCTCAACCTCTTCCTCCTCATGTACCGTATTCTCTTCCTTAAACCCCTATCCTGTACCCCCCTCATTATACCCCTATCCCTCATCCCCTCCTTATGCCCAACCCTCAGCTCCTCCTCATACCCCCACCCCCGCATCCCCTTCTGATTCCCCCTTATCCCGTTATCCTCCTTATACCCCTACCCCCCCCCCCAGGCCTCCCTCATACCCCACCCACCGCGCCCCCTTCTGATACCCCAACCTCGTACCCCGTGTCTCATTGCCCACGAAAAAATGCAACATCATCACCTTTTCCTTATTTTCCAAACTCGCGTCGTGATATTGGGAGTTTGCAAATGATTGTCGTGTATGATGGGGGTGTTTTGTTGTTGTTT
>NW_020868315.1:70856-73356 GCF_003789085.1 Penaeus vannamei
TCGGCAAAATACCAGGGCTAAAGTCACGTAAACAATTCGGCGATATGTAAATAAAAAAAAAAACGAAAAAAAAAAAATAATGAATAAATAAGCGGAAATATACGGTAATTTTTTTTTTCTTGCCACTTCTTTCTTCTTCTCTCCTCTTCTCTCTCCTCCTCTCTCCCTCTCATCGTCATCTCTCTTCTCTCGTCTCTCTCTCTCGTCTCTCCTCTCTCCCTCTCGTCTCTCTCTCTACTTTTCTTTCTTCCCTTTTTTCTCTTTTTCTTCTCCTTTTTCTTCTTCTTTTTCTCTTTTCTTTTCCTAGTCTTTTTCTCTTTCTCTTTTTCTCTTCTCTTTTTTTCTCTCATCTTTTTTTTTCCCTCTTTTTTTCTCTTTTCTCCACTATTTTTTTCTCTTTCTCTTCTCTTTCTCTTTCCTATCTCTTCCTCTTCTCTTTTCTCTTTCTCTTTCTCGTTTCTCCCTCTTCTTCCCCCTCTTTCCTTTCTCCTTTCTCTTTCTCTTTCTCTTTCTCTTTCTCTTTCTCTTTCTCTTGTCTCTTTAGCAAGAGCCTGCTGCCGAAACTTTGCGGCGTGTTTGCAATGCTGTGTAAATATTGAATTATTGTTTTATTTCACGTATGTATTGTTTATGCAGAGTAACACGAAAAAAAAAAATGTGATTAGCAGTATCGGTTCATTATTGGATAGTTTGGTTGGGATTTTGTGTTTGATTTCGCTTCCAGGTGAACTCCGCTGCTTTCGTCGGATTTAGAATTTTGGTACCTTGTACATTTTTGAAGTTTTTTTTGATTTTTTTTTTTTTTTTACATTTATTCTGAGGTGGTTCGTTAAGCTTTCGTCCGATGGGGTGGTTGGAGGTTGGTGTGTTTTTTCTTTGTTGTATGTTATTCTTTTTTTTCACTTTCGTTTATTATCTTCCTCGTGCTCTTACTACTGCTTTATCGTTTTCTTAACTATCGATCTTCTTTTTTTCTTCTTCCTTCGTATCTTCGCTTTATCTTCTACCTCTCGTCTTTCCTTTTCTTTTTTTCTATTTCTTTTTTTTTTCTTCTTCATCTTCCTCTTCTCCTTTCTTTTTATCTTCCTCTTTCGTCTATTTTTTTCTTTCTTTTTTTTGTTCTGTTTCTTCCTCCTTCTTCTGCCCTTTCCTTTTCTCAAAATATCGGCATACCAAGGCTTAAAAGTCACGTAAACACATTCGGACGTATGTAACAAAAAAAAACTCGAAAAAAAAAAAAAATGAATAATAAACGGAAATATGACACGGTAATTTTTTTTCTTCACTTTCTCCGTGTCGTCGTCTCTTTCTCTCGTCTCGTCTGCCTTCTTTCTCCCTCTCTCTCTCTCGTGACTTGTTGTTTCCCTCTTTATCGTCTCTCATGAGTCGAATCTATCTCCGTCTCTCTCTCATCTCTCTCTCTCTCTCCCTTCATTCTTCTCTCTCTCTCTCTCTATCGTTCTATCTCTTTCTCTCCCCCTCATCCCAGCCTCTCTCAAGCTCTCCTCTCGTTCTCTCTTCGCCCTCTCTCCTGCACCGTCTCTCTCCCTCTCCCCTCAGTCTTTCATGTCCCATCTCATCTCTCTCTCTCTCTCTCTCCCTCCTCTTCTCTCTCGGTTCTCCTCTTTTCTGCTTATTTATCTCATTCTTCTCATCCTTCTCTCTCATCCCTCGTTCTCCGTCTCTATCGGTCTCTCCTACCTCTCTTCTCGTCACTCATCCTTAGTTCTGCTCTATCTCTCTCTCATCTCACATCTCAACTCTCCCTCCTCGACTCCCTCCTATCCCTTCCTCTCCTCTCCCCACTCTCCTCTCTCCTCGTCGCCTCTCCCTCTCCTCTCTCCCTCTCCTGATACCTCCTCCCTCCTTTTCCTTTTGTTAATTATATATTATCAAACCTGATATGAAGGTGGAAGTCCCCGTATTTTATTTGCGAAGCTCCCGTATTTTGCGTGATCGCTTACGAATGAGGGGAATTGTCAAGGGAACGGCAATCCGGGGCTTTTTGTTTTTTGCGGTTTCGATTCGGTTTCAATTGCAAGGAAGGGATAGTATTGGGATGGGGGGGAGGGGGAGGGGGGGAGGGAAGGGGGGGACTTTGATGAAATTGACGTGAGGGGAGGGGGGGGGGGGGGGGATCTAAAAGAATGCTGTTGTGTTTGGTGGATGGGTGGCTCTTTTCCCTTTTTCTATTTTTTCTTTCTGTTTTTTTCTGTTTTTCTTAACCTTTCTTACTTTCTCCTCTCTTTTTTTCTCGCTCTCTCCTCTTTTCTTCCCTTTCTCTGCCTCCTTTTTTCTCTCTCTCAGTCTCGCCTTTTCTCTCTCCTCCTCTCTTTCTTTCCTCCCTCTCTTTCTTTCTCTTTCTTTTCTTCTTTCTTTCCTATCTCTTATTTCTTTCTCTTTCTTTCTCTCTTTTCTCTCTTCCTCTTCTTTCCTTCCATCCTTCATTTCTCTCTCTCTCATCTCATCTCTCTTCTCCTTACAAGTCTCTCATCTCTCT
>NW_020868315.1:75856-95856 GCF_003789085.1 Penaeus vannamei
TCTGTCTCTCTCTCTCTCTCTCTCTCTCTCTCTCTCTCTCTCTCTCTCTCTCTCTCTCTCTTCTCTCTCTCTCTCTCTCTCTCTCTCTCTCTCTCTCTCTCTCTCTCTCTCTCTCTCTCTCTCTCTCTCTCTCTCTCTCTCTCTCTCTCTCTCCTCTCTCTTCTCTCTCTTCCTTCCTTCCTTTTCCTTCCTTCCTTCCTTCCTTCCTTCTCCTTTTTTTCTTCTTTTTTTCCAGTTTTTCTCTTCTTTTTTCACCATTTCCATTATGATTTCATTGTATTTCATTATGTAAAATTGTTTTTGTGACAATTTTTAATGCACAAATGAGCTAAATAACTTCACAATGCAAAAATGTGATTGACATTTCAGTAGTTGAATTTTACATATTCATTAGACACAAATCTGAATAATTATTGAAATGGCAGTTCTCAATTTTGCATTGTAGAATGATTTTTTTCCCCATTCTTCCCTTTATTCAGTAGAAGTGCATTTGAAGTTGATAACAAGATCAAAGTAACATTGAGAATAATGCATCAGATTAGAATCCTAATTTTAAATTTCATTGTACACGTTTTTAATGTTTTTTATGCATATATTGCATCATTTCCATTAACTCATTTTTCTGAATTGCAGATGTGTCAGAATCGAGCAGTGATGACGACCTTATTCACAAACTGTCTCATGACCTCGAGGTAAGATTGGCAAAGCTGCTGATAAAGTGATTTCTAAACACCCATTATGCGATCTTGGAAGGATGTGCTTGAATATTTTTAAGACACATAGTGGAGTTGCAAGATATATTGTTGTTCAGTGTTAAGCTTAGAATTCATATAAGTTTGTTTTATGGTTATTAATGCAGTTGCATATTAGCAACAAGGTACATTTACAATTTTCATTTTGATATTTTTATGATTAAGTATCATGTGTAGATTTTATTTTGCTGTGGCATAGTTCTGTAGTTCAGATTTTGTTATTTTGTTATGTTAAAGAGGACTGGCATAGCTGTTTTGAAATTTAGTATTTATTTTTCATTTTGCTCCGAAGTGTTTTCCCCTTGTTGCCCTTTCACATTACAGGTTGTTAAAAGTAGGTCATGACAAGAAAACGGTGACTCATGCTTATATTTAGAATCCCCCGTTGGTTGGTTGTTGGTTTTTAGAACACAAGAATGGATTAGAACGTAATGATGTATGTTCAAGTCTGTGTTGAGCGAGGGCGTGAAACAGATTTAGAATCCCCTTTTTTATTGTTATCTCTTTAGTAATTGACTTTTAACCAGCAGACACTTTATCATTGAGAAATCATTGTTTAGCTTTGAGGTTAATCAAGAAACCAGAATGGTTTAGAACAGAATAAAGAAAATATATTCTTAAAACACTCTAGTGCTGCATGACAGAGAGACAGAAAGTCACTCTACCTGTATTAAAGTAGGGTGATTTTGATGGTTATTGTATTAGATTTGAAAGCTAAGAGATGAAATAAGTATAGCTAGTGACTAATGTTATTGTCTTTTATATTGTATAATGGAAGTGGATCTAGAAAAATATATTTATATATTTTTTTTCCTTCTTCCAGCTTCCTCTTGCTCTTGATGACTTTGAGCCAGTCTCCTCGTGGTCGTCACACAGTCCTGGAGACATATTCCAGACGTTTACTAACCAAGATAGTGTATCCTCCGCCCTCAAGTCAGAGAGTAAGTGATCTGGAACTTCATTATTATTGTCTCATGATTGATAATTTTATTCTGTGGTATTTTTTTTTTTCTTTTTCTTTTCTTTTTTTCTTTATTCTTTCTTTGGTTTTCCTAAAATACTAAAAGATCTGTGTATACTTTTCATTTTTTTTCCCATATGCTCCATATTCAGTAAATTTCTTGATACAAATATTTATTCATAATTGGATTTGACAACTTTGCAGATGACTTTTCAGCGGAGGAATTGACTCAAGCACTGTATCCAAATTTGGTTGCTGGACAAGAAGCAGAAAATGAAACCATATCATCTGTGCTCATTGAAGATAAGATTGTAAGTACTGCGGCTTATGGAGATTTTCTCTCTTTTTCTACTGTGATATTTTATGTCAACTACAGTCTAGAATTACAGACATATGACATAGGCCACTTTATTAATATTGCAGTGAATAATGTGTCATGAATATTATTTCACAAAATTCATTTTCATTAGCATTCTTGAGGCTATGGAGAAAATAGCTTTTCTCTTCTTATTACGTCTTTGCTTGAGGCTATGGAGAAAAATGTTTGTTTTTTTTAATATTATGTCTGTGATTATTGCTTTTAGATCATCTGTTTGTTATGCTAAGATTAAAAAAAATCTGTTGCAAATAATTTGGGGATGTAGGTGATCAGTCACATCAGAATAACCAGAATCCATTTGTAGCAAAGATGATAATTAATGGAGCCATCTGTTGTTTATACTATGTACAGTAAGGTAGCCAAGAAAGATTTCTTTTCTTCTACTTTTGTGACTAATACATACATCAGTTTATAAAAACAAAGTTCAAGTTTCTTGATTGTCCTCCATGCACAGGAGAATGAACAGTGACTGTTTTGTGAGACAAGTTCTATTATTTTTAGACTTGCTTCTTTCTCGCCTGGATTTTATTTTTATCTTTGTTTGTTAACATCTTTATAACCTACTTTCTCTTGTTTAACCATTTTCTGTAACTACAATGTTAAAAGTTTCACATAACCACCTGAGTGACTTCTAAATGCACCTTAGATAAAGAATGTGTTCTTCCATTTCATAAAGAATGTGTTCTTGATATAAAGTTAGAAAAATATATGTTGATCAGCAGTAAGGACAGCAATTAAATGAATGAAAACTGTCATGTATCCAGATGCATTACAGGATACCCAATAGCTTGTAGGAGTATGACAAGTGTCTCAGTTACATTTATGTAGATATTAGATTTGCAAGTTCCATGGTGTTTAGTTCATAGAAGGTAATCCTCCCTCCCTCTATACTAAAACTGCCTGTGTTGTATGTTTATTCATACTATGAAATCAGCTTGCAAATATTATTAGTATGATGCATTAAGGTTTGATGTCATATTTATCTATAGTTTATGTTTTTTATGTGATTATGGCAGCACTTTTCTTAATAAGACAACCTATAAACCGATAAAGAATATGTTGGAGTAGTATAACCCATTATGGTTTGATGCTGTATTTATCTCTTGCTAATAAGACATTCTTTAAACAGATAAAGAAGGAGCCAGCTTCACCACAGCATTTCCTACAGATGCCACCGTCCCCAGATGATAGTCATGACATCTGGGAACTACTCTGTGGTCCTGATATCAAACCCAATGTGAAGGTGAGTCTGTGGTTCTTTGAGGTGTTTAATTTCTCAGATGATGTCATTTTATGGATCCATTCATAAGAGAGTTAGATGCTTAGATTTATTGTTAACTTATTTATTAATTATTTATTAACGTATTTATTTATTAACTTAGATTTATTGTATGTGTAGAATGGCTGTCTCAAATTTATTCAAAACCTCTATTTTTTTATGGAAACTAACTCTATATATGACCAACGTTATTTATGATTATCAGGCTCTGGACACTCCACCCGTGACCCCACCACAAAGTGAAGGATCTCCCCCGCATAGTCCCCAGCCTCTCTCACCTGCAGGACCAACTGCAACCACAGTAGTCCTCTCCCCTCCTCACCAGCACCAGAAGCAAGGCACAAATGGCATGACAGCAAACCACATGACGCAACCCATCAAAGTTGTTACCATAACGACGAGAAATGGTGAGTGACAGTGTTTTCGCTCTTGTTGCTATGATTTTTTTTTTCTGTTATGATTATTGTTATTATTGTTATTGTTATTATGATAATTATTATTTTTGTTATTATTATTATTATTATTATTATTATTATAATTTTTATAGTTATTGGTACTTGCCTTTTTCACTATTACAACCATGTATGTAGATGAGGTTTTTTAAAGATGATTTCAACATCTTTTGTTCTGTTTTCATGCAGGCACAGGTAATCAGGGGGCAACCAAAGGGGGCCGCATTACCAAAACCATGAAAATTCAACCCAAAATTGTGACCACAAGTACAACACAACCTCAGGTTATTAGCATAGTGAATTCCTCTTCAGGACCAAAGTTGACGCTGCCAAAAACTGGTGAGTTTCCCGTTTAAGTTGTTCTTCTTTAGAATATTTAAGCATCAGATGTGTGTTAGCATGTATGTATGTACATATGCGTGCATACATGGGTATGTGCCACAAACAATTATGACATAAAGGTTGTCTACATTTTCATGAATTATGATCTTATTGTATCATTTAGTAGAATGAATTATTTACCCATGTCATGATTAGCATGGTTTTAAACATTAGTACAGTTTCACAAAATTTTCTTGAATTGGGCCAGTACTTCCATTTAAGAAAAATGACCCTTTACACCTGTGTCAAGTAAGAGTGGTCTTGAATGGTTAATAAGTTGGTACTAATTTTGTGACCGTGAACCAACCAATCTTTTTTCATTCTACCTATACTTTTCTTTCTTTGTTTCTTTCTTTCTTTCAATCTTCCTTTCTTTCTTTTCTATTCATCCTCTCTTTCTTTCTTTCTTACCCATTTTTGTTGTTTATGTATTCCATGGAGATTTCATGCAAACCTATCTGAAATATTCACTCCAAACAGTTGGGACAAGGACCATAAGCACGGGGGGAAGTACAAGGGTTGTCCAGCTGAAACCTCCTCCTCCTCAAGTGCAGTCTAGAGTAACAGCTGCCACACCTACAATTCCTAGCCCAGTACCATCCATCCTTACATCACAGGTATGCATTGTCTACTCCCTTTGAATTGTGAACCGTATTCATGTTGACAAATGTGAAACAGGTATAAATGAAAATGTCTTCAACAATACAAGAGATGTATTTGACCAGTTTTGAATACATCTTCATCAGAAACGCATGGATTTCTGACGAAGATATATTCAAGACTGGTCAGATACATCTCTTGTATTGTGAAGATATTCATTCTCATTCATACTTTTTCTGCCTTTGAATTGTGTTGTTGTGTATATATTAACCCACAGTTCTCAATTTATTGCGGATGTTGTCGTGATAAACCTATTTTATGTTGAAAATGTTATGTCAAAAGTGTCTGTAACACATCTCTAATAAACCTAATGTACCTACATAGTTTAGTACACGAGTAGAAATATGTACTATATATTGCAAGCCTAGGGGATGTAAGAAAGAAAAGATAATAGGTGAATGAATAATTTCAAATATAAAAAATAAAATTAAGTTGAATCATAATACGTTGCAGATTGCCTACATTGTACAGTCCTTTTTAATACAGAAGTTATTATCATAGGCATATTTTTCACTAGTCAAATAACAGAGAGAAAAGATAGATGAATAGATTAATTATTATATTTATTTGGATAAGCCTTTTCTTTTTCTTTTTCTTTTTTTTTGAGAGACACAGACAGACATGGGTAGAGAAAGAGAGAGAAAATGAGCAAACATACAAACAAAAAAGCTAATAATCATGGTATGATAGACTATGTTATTTACTTTAGTCAATTATGATATATCAGTGAGGAGATCCACAGGACTCTTCTCAATTATTCTTCCTCCAATATCTTTAAAGATCCATAAGTGATTAGTTAGCCTTCTGTTTTATGTAATTCCTAAACCTTTTATTCTGCATAACTCCTTAATGCTAATTTTACCAGCCCCCACATCCTACCCTTACACTTGGGCAACAGATTTCATGTTAAGGACAAATATACTTGACACTCTGACAAGTTCATTTTCAGGAGCATCTACCAACAGGTCCAATCATAACAATGCATGTACTGTTGGGTTGAGTTTAGCCCCACAGCAAAAATAGGTTTTGTTCAAACTGCATCCTATTTTAAGAGATAATATGGGATGCATAGTTTCGTCAAATTAGACTGTATGGAAATTTATGTAAAGCTCACTGGGTGTGAGATGGTTTATTATTATTATGATCAATACTATCACTACTTCAAATGTATTATTCCTTTTCTTCTATAGATAACCAGCCAACCCACAGTTCTTGGCGCTCAGTCATCTGTAGTGCCCCCGGCAGCCCCCACCACACCCCTGGCACCTCTCGCTCCTGCCCCCCACTTTTTTGTTAGTGATCATATGATTAATCATATGTTATTCATTTGGTTTTTACTATTAGTCTGATAGGCACTGAAAAGACAACAGAGAATGATAAAGAACAGAGAATCTGCCAGTTTATCTCGTAAGAAGAAGAAAGAATATGTGACAGCACTTGAAGGAAACATTACTGAGTTACAAAATGAAAATAAAAGATTGAAAGAGGTACATAGAAGTCATAAACTAATTTATTTGTAGTTTTCATGTGTATGATAAGAAATTTATGCTCTTTTTGTTATGATTGTTATGGTAGTTTACTGTTGCATTTTTATTGCAGGACAATATCCGCTTGCAACAAAAGGTATCATCACTGGAGTCTGAGTGTGCATCATTGCGGCATGCATTGGGACGAAGCCCAAGCAGGAAAACCACCACTGCACTGTTCGCCATAATTTTCCTATTATCTCTGAACCTAGGTCCTTTGACGTAAGTACTTTGCAAAGTTTGATTTTTTTTTTTATGATTATCATTGTTCTTGTTGAGATCTTTGTTTATTTGTGCAGAAGTATTAGTTTTCCTTTTAAAAAGAATATGATTCCGACGGGGCTGGGCTGATAATGAGAGAATGTGCATGTATATGTACACATATAATAGGCCTTAACTAGATAGTGATCAGACACAAACCTACCTCCAACAGGGGCATTTTCCTAAGCAATGAATCAAGATTATCATCCTTAAAAAGAATGATGCAAGGAGGGGAACCGTCATCTCTCGGTTCTGGCTTTAAGCACCGCTCACTCCTCTGGGCCAATGAAAAACAGGCTTCAGCAGAGGAAGGCACAATTCCGAACTTGAACACCAACACCTCATCTATGTGTCCCATGTACATCAATGCAACAGAAAGTTTGAGGTAAGCAGTAAGATTGTTTTGGTCATATATTATCCTTTTGGGCCTCAGGGTAGTGTTACATACTGTTTCAAGAGGAGACTTAAGATTTAGGATTTATTTTACAATTTTAGTTTTTGTCCAACTTCAAATTAAGATTGTCACTGATAACGTTTGGTCCTTTTAGGCTGGAAACTGAATTGCGAGGCTGGTTTGAAAACAAGATGGACAAGAAGAAGAATAATCAAAGACCCCTATTGTCACACCCCAAGACAAGGGAAGGAAGGAACCGCCTTAACAAGCACAAAAACATGGGAGAACCAACCCAGAAACTCAGCAAGCAAGTTGGCAGTGAGGTCTGGAATGCCTTAGTCCCTCCCCAGCAACCTTCCAATAAACCAGCACCACTTTACCATTATGTTCACTATGTTGAGCCATCTACTAGGTAAGTTCTTTTCTTTTGATGGTTATCATCTTGGCTTGATCATGAGTTCCCATGATGATTCTTTGCTCAATGATAAAGTAATCATAGGTGACTAACCTTGTGTATTCTTTTCTCTTATCAGCACTGAAGAAGACACCTCGGTCATGGCTACTGTCCCTCGTCTAACATCATTCCTTGAGGCTATCCAGAGGCGTGATGACACATACTATGTTGTGTCCTTCTCCCCTGACCATCTCCTCGTCCCTGCAACAGCACGGAATGACTCAGCCCGGCCCCGAATGTCGCTGCTAATGCCAACACCCCAGTCTATGAATGACTCTCTGGCTCCCCCTCCTAATAATGTGGCTTTGATGCAGATCGACTGTGAGGTCATGCACACACGTCTAGTCCATGTAGCACAGGAGCTGGTGCCACCCTACCTGCGCACAGACAGGAGCAACACATCACGGACATCATCAGAAGAAGCTACAACTGCCACTCCCAGGGAGAGACGAAACTCTCGGTCCAGGCCAAGACACACCCTAACAAAGCCCAGTTTCCCACACAAATAGACTACGAGTTGGGTGCACAATTAAGACATTAAAACAGAGTTGTTGAACAGCTCGTAAAATCATTTGTCGTGACAGAGGAATTGAGCTTTTGTCCTTTTGCTATTTATTGTCATATCTGTTTTTCTACTTTTTTATCTTTTTCTTTTTAAGTAAGACCAATTTTGGTGCTTTAATTATCTGCTTCAGAAGTATATTTTTATTTATTAATATTTACAGCTGTACAAAATTATTTTATAGAGACTCCATGAAATATATAATTGTTCTTAATTGATATTGATATATTGATATCGACGTGTATATCCAAAAGCCCAGTGATGTGAAACAATAGACTAAGGAAGTTACAGTGCTTTTACAAGAATATTATATGGACCCAAGTGAGTTAATCTCAATCATTCCATGATCTCATACAATTCCATTTGATTTTTTTTGTCTATTTTTTTCTTCCCTATTTCATGTTGAAATAAACATAGGAATAATCAAAGAGAGAATCATGTATTGTACTGTGCTACCCTCAAGAGACAAGCATCAAAAAAAGGCAACCCATCAATTCACGTGATATTGTAAGAGAAGACAGGATATACATTAGGGTGTGCTCATATAAAAGGTGTTGAGTTCTTTGTACATAAAATAAAAGAATGCCACTTTTTGAGGATTTTGTGTGCTGGTGTAGGGTTCAAGTCTAGGTTGTTTGATAGGGTATAGTACAAGATGCATATTGTGGTTCCTTTTGTACATTTCAAAGTTAAAATTTCCGTGACTTATCAATTTATATACATGTGTATTCAAACATACACATGTTGTATACTGTTTACATGTATATTGTATTATAGAACATCCCAGATTTTAATCATATGTGAAGGAAATACACATAAGTTTATCAAGAATTAAGTGTAAGGAAGAGGTTTGTAGTTATTAAACCACGTGGTTATGTAGATGCCTGGTCAAAAAGTACAGTTTCATTTCCCATGTAAATATGTATTTATTAATTTTATTTCAAGATGTCGTATGTCTAGTTTACTTTTGATATGGCTGTGATTTTTTTTGTTGTTGTTGTTCACTTATGAATGTTAAGTGTTGTGGAAGTATATTATGTTAAACAAGCGAATTGACTTGTTAGACTTGCATCATTTCATCTTTTCTGTGCAATAATTTTGGTCCAGTGAAAGTTTTGAAGCCAAACTTTTCTGTGTATATAGAGTAAAAATGGTTGTAAATTTGATGTTGACTTCAGAACATCAGAGTTTTCTCTTTCTAAAGTTGAAAGCAATTATTCCTTTTTTTTAAGCTAGTCAAAATTGGTCTATGTAACCAATATTGGTTCATAATTGTTCACTACGAATATTTTCTTTTTAGTTATGAATAGCCTTGTAAATTTGAATATATTTTTTCAGCAAAATTGATGTCCTTATCTTCAGTATTGATAATATGAATCATTTTTCTGATTTGGGGTAATTGTTGTGGAGGTACCATGAAGTTTACCTTTAGTTGCTACACTGTGTGTGAATTTTCACATAAGAATACCAATGTTATTTTCATTATTGATAGATGCCCGAGTCTATTAGGTTTAGTTAATGGTGCCAGAATGATTTAGATATAAATTATTATACATTACTATTTAGAAATGTATTGATAGGATAAGAATATTCAGTGATAAGTGACCATTGTGTGTCAGTCTAATGCTTTTGCACTTTTATAATTTTCATTCATGTATGAATAAAAAGATGAGTATAACCGAGAGTATTAATTGAATGAACCTGCTGAACCCATACTTGTTGATAAAGTTTTGTAGTTGCTTAATATTAAGTTCTTTAATGCGGTTTTTAAAGAATAGGATAAATGCTATCAGTCTGTAAGAGGTGAATCTGAAAACATATTACTCAAAAAGAGAATCATAAATATACAAAATAATGGTAATCATAAGATGAAAATTCATCATAACTTAATCCAAAAACAAGTAAAAAGTTACACTGAAGTTAAAATAATTTCAAACATAAGCAATACCAGATACAGTTTTGGGAAATGCTCTGTGGGTGATCTAGTACAAGAATGTAACAGCATATTCATGACCTGCATAAAAGTCCAGACCAAACACTGGATGGCATTATATTAACACTGTTTAATGCACAAAGAAAGTGAATACTGTCCTGTAAGAGTAAATAGACAGATAAAATTGAAATAAAAATGAGCAGCAATTGATGTCATCTCACACGAAAGGGTTAAGATTGTAGTAGCCAACATAACCTTCTTGACTGGACTGGCACCTATTTCATGCTGGATAGTAGGAGGTATAAATAACAGTCATATAATTGACTTGTTATTTCATATTTCTATTACCTGTATCTTCTTGAATTACAATAAGACTTCTGCTCTTAGCTCAGACTTAAGAAAATGGTCATGATTTACGTAACCCACTTGGTTCACGTCTATGATAATACCATGGACATCGTTAAGACCACACGATAAGTAGTATACATGCAGTGAAGAGAAAGATCCAGGTGTCATTTATCTATAATCACTCCACGTCTCTATTGTTTGGCCGAATCGGAGAAGCAAGCAAATTATGGTCTGCTCACCCGACACAATCCACATATGCTTTTGAAGTCACCAATGTTATACTCTAGGATCCACTTCATCCTTTAGACGTTGCTATGTCTTAACTAGTTCTAGCGATGATATCCCGTGATGAGTGTCTCTAAATAATTGACGCGCGCAAGGTGACACTATATCCGGACTCCAGCACTGCATATTGTCTCATGCGAATAGTATAAAGAGATACCTATAAATCAACAGACAGTGACCATGTTCTCTATGTGTTTATGGAAAATCGTCTCCTCTTGAACATAATCTTGCCCTTTAATTTCTCTTTCTCTCTTGTTCTCTCTCGCTCCTCTCTCTCTCTCTAACCTCTCTCTCTCTCTCTCTTCTTCTCTCCTCACCCATTCACCTCAATATATATTGACAGTGGGGGTGGTGTTGTGTTCGATGAAATGTGTCGGTGTAGTTGTATGTGTGAGTTGAATTGGCTGGCTGCCGTTCGTCCGCCTCGTCACTAGCTGTGTGTGTTCTGCGTCGTGTGTCGTGTGTGTTGTGTGTTGTGTGGGTGTGTGTGTGGTGTGTTGGGACACGGGTCCTGCTTAATGAACTGCTCCCCGGATGAGTGCGTAACGCTGCTGTGCGTTGTGTGTGTGGAGCATGTCAGACACTGCCAGATGGAACGCTCATGTGATGCAGTTTGAATGCCCACCTTTTTCCTGGCCCTTGGTGTTGTTGTGGTTTTTTGTCTGCCCGCCTTTGATATTAACCACTTTACGTTCTTATATGTGACTTTGCCAAAGCGCCCTGGTGGTCGTGCGTGTGACTGTGTGCTCAGCTAAATCATATGTCGGTTAAACGGTTCATATGTGTTATAATAGTATTATAAGTTATGAAAATGAATGGAATAAGTAATTACATCACCTAAACTGCGGCTCGGTACTATTGTAGTATATTACTTGTTCTATAATTAGATCTATACTCATAGCTAATTATATCTATCTCTAATATTGTGTTTAGATTTAAAATAATAAACGGAGTAAGCTATGAAGTCAAATAAAGTATATCAATAAATAAATTACAAATAATTTGTATTATCTATGATAAGTCTTGTTATTATATAGTTCGTCTATTATTTTCTCTTACTTCACTCTAATCTTATTTTATAGATTTAGCTCAATTATGTAGGGTATATAATAATATAAATTATAGTCGTCTCACTAGTGTATTTTCTTAGAAAGCTTATAGTCAAGTAATACTGATATATAATAATATATAACTGAGTGCGAAAATTTTGATTTTTACCCCCGTACCCGTAAATTTCTTTCTTTTTTTGATATGGTACTTAATATAATTACCCATCTGCTACGTAACGAAGATTTAGCTACGAATACCAAGTGATGTCTCTTCTCTCAGCAGTATACACCATATGCGAACCCTAAGTGGACCGGTGACTTAATCTATATGTTATAGAAATAGAGTACGTCCAGGAGAGTATTCTATACATATAGTAAATATTCATAATTATCACCTCAGTATAAAATAAGTGAGAATAGCTAAAGGCTATTCTACTAATGGTCACTTCCAGTACTCCCGCGTATATAGACCCTGCACGGACAACTGTATTTGCTATCGCGATAAGTAGCGCTTAATTGGTTTAGCGCAGTAATATGTTGTATATACCTGGGTAATGGTTGGGGCCGCTCAGGCACAGGCCTGGCGCGAGGGGGTCAGGCCGGTGACGGGGTACGAATGGTGGGTCGATCTCGGGTGTCGATGCATGACATCCGTGCTGTCGTACTGTTTGCCTGTTTGGGTGTGGCTGTGTGTGTGCTACATTGTCTGTTTAAGAAGAGATGTTGCGCTCCGTCACAGTGTCGGCGCCACTGTGTGTGTGAGTTTACTGCAATATCATGAGATGAGAGAGAGACGTGTGATACAGGAAAAATGTGGATGCGCAGCAGACACACACAGCACAAACCACAACACCAGAGAAGATTACGTAGAAGTGGAGACGATAAAGAGCTAGACGAATAGATAGTAATATAGGAGATATTAGACTACTATAGATATTATCGAGTATGATGGAGAGTAGTAAGATGATATGTATGACGTATGAGGATGGATTACGAGAGGATAGTGATCAGGTAAAATATGATGAGGATGAGTGTCGTATGTGACTATTATATTTATATCAAATCTGTGTATGGTGTGCTGTGTGTCGTGTCGTATATACTATTGAATGTGTTAGTGTTATATGTAATACATCTACTCCTATCAGTCTTTACTAAATTTCCATCATCCACTCTATTCCTATCTGTTGCTTTGTCTGTTCTCTCTTCTTTCCCCCCCTTCTCCCTCCCCCCGTGTGTTGTACATTACCTAGCTTAGAATGCCGCACCCACTTGTGCATCCTCAGTGATGTGTGTGCATATGTGTAGCTCGTATTGCTATGCAGCAAGTTATTATGGTATACACACTTAGTCACAACTCTCACCATATCACCATGCATGCATCACCACATACCACCATACCCATGACATAAATATAATACAAACAATGCACCTCTAACATGCTACCTTACTACTCACCAACACGAACTTACACACATCACTGAACATTACATAACATAATACACACATATTATGAGTCCAGTAATAACATGCCATACAACAGCACAACAGCTAATCATAGAATCTAATACACTATAATACACAGTAGAAATAAAAGACTCAAGTGTAAACTACTATATAATATTATTTTCTCTATCTAATATGTGTATACTTTATTACATATATAACTCTATACATTTATATCTACTATCAATCTATACACAAAACTCACTATAACCCTTACTTCATTGTGTATAGATGTATGTGTGAGTGTTTGTGATCACATTCCTGCGCCTAACTGTAAAATGTATCTGGTCCGACATCTACACTGATTAATGTAATCCAACTAAAGCGTCTAGATTTGTTCTCCCTGAGACGTGAACTTGTAAATTGGTCACAGTTTTGTAATTAGAAAACGAGTGTCCAGCCTTGCATGTCTATCTGGCCTGTCTGCTTGTGTCATTACTCGGGATTCCTGGCGCTTATCTGTCTTCCTATACGCGGCATATGACACGAACGTCGCCGACGCCTGATCCCTGACTCGCCAACCTGTACCCACCCCCTACCGCGCTCTTCGCATATCGCACTACTCTCTCTCTCTCTCTCTCTCTCCTCTGCTCTCTCTCTCTCTTCTCTCTCCTCTCTCTCTCTCTCTCTCTCTCTCTCTCTCTCTCTCTCTCTCTCTCTCTCTCTCTCTCTCTCTCTCCTCTCTCTCTCTCTCTCTCTCTCTCTCTCACACACACATATCTGTCTGTCCCTATATATCTCAACCAGCCTTTACATCTCTCAATGAAAAAAACGTAGTATGCGTTCACACATTTATATCTTGCAGTTTCTGAAGTGTGCGTCACAGAACACTTACTAGATGATGTAAATTTGTGTAAAAAAAAATGTACAAGATAAATCTAAAATGATAACTTTAAGTACGTCATCCCATCGTGTTATTGTTTTTGTTAAAACTATACAAACATTATAACTTTATCAAGAGGCTATTCTGAATCAGAACATAAACCGACCATTATTCACGTATTCGTAAATGTACGTAATAGACCGTGGTCTCAGAAAGGATAAAGGGCAAATGATCTGCAACAATTGATCTTTAGTTCCCTCTCTTTCTTAATTTGAATAGTCCCGCCAGAATAAACGGCTAAAATTCAAGTATGCTGAAAAAGTCTTCCACAACAGAAACTATCAACTATAAGATATTGTTATATTCATATTATACTATGGTAATTATAAGAAATCGCGATGCAATTATACTTACAAATAGCTTCATGTTTTGAAATATTTGTTTTACCCGATTATGAACGCGCCATCAAATCGAACCAACTGGGCGGGACAAAAACAACACAAGATTTATTATTACACTAAAAATATGCTCTTTTTGGACGTTTTCACGTGATGTGATGGTGATACTGGGACTCATTCACTCCAGTTCTTACGAATATAGTGTTGATAAGCCATAAATATGCTGCACGACCTTCTTTTAGCTGTGACAGGACATGGAGGCGATGTTTTCGTGGAAAAAGAATCTCGTTTTGAGGTATTGGATTAGTATTTTACTTATTCTTTATTGTTATTCAATTCTTATTATGTTTTTATTGGATTATGATTGTAGTGTTGCTCTATTTTCACCCTAATATCGTTGTTTAGTTGTACTGACAATGTCATTGTTTTGTTATTGTATCATTTTTATTGACATTTTATTATTATTATTTTCACTGATTCTTCATTGCCATTCTATTGCTTGTCTTATATTGTATTTAGATTGTGTTTTTACGATACTGGAAATGTGCTATTATTGTATTGACCCCATTTTTATTATTATTATTATTATTGTAATGTTAATGAGTCACAAGAATTTTAACATTGTGGTTTTCGACACAACGTTATTATATGCTGTATTGACAGTGGCTTCTTTGATGAATATATCAAGCCTTTCATGCTTGTGGTATATTTACAAGTTTCTGTTTTCAGTCTGATATCCAAACAGTCCTGGCAGTACATTTTGTTGCACCTAAAACTAGTTTTATTGTAGTAATTCATTTTCACTGAGTAACTACTCTTATGTTAATAACCAGTACAAGTGTACATAACCAAATAAACATGAACCAAAAATGTGTTCACATTATCTTAACTAAGAATTTTCAGATTGCTGCTTCTTACTGCATAATGCTAGAAGCAGAACTTTATGAGCTTTCCAATGATGTTATTATGAGAATTAGATATTTTGAGTCTTGAGTATATTTAGGGATTTCTTGGTATGCAGGATTGAGGTCTCAATTATTTTTTCTTCTTTTTAGTAAGTTAAAATATTCGCCTAATTGCTGCGTTTCATATTTCTTTTCTTTTCTTGAAAGATGTAATTTTATTTGCTTCATTTGCCTCATTTAACTACCTTTGCATATTTCTTTTTTTAATGTGTTTGTATTACAAGCATAAATCACATAATAAGTTATTTATATTCCTGTTCCAGATTGCAAACGACTTGGGATTCTTCCATCCGAGTGAGATTGCAATCATCCATCAGCTGTTAAATCTCGGTTATCACTACAAGAAAGTGAAGATATTTTGTGACACGTATGATACAGTGCAGATTAAGAAGGGTAGGTGCATTGTGTTGCATTTAATAGTTTTAGATTATATAGAGCTTGATTATATTTGTAATATTATTGTTATTATTATTATTATTATTATTATTATTATTATTATTGTTGCTTTTGAAATGTTTCAGACAATAGTTTATAATGTTAGGTTTTATTTAGTGTTTTATATATATTATTATATATATATATATATATATATATATATATATATATATATATATATATATATATATAATATATATATATATATATATATATATATACAGTAGTGATATTATGGTAATGATGGTGGTGATAATAGTAATGGTGGTAATGATAACTGTAATGATGAAAAAAGTGTAAGTAGTAATGATGATCATGTTATAATGATAACAGCAATAATAACTATAATAACGATTTCAGATGCAGATTATCGTGGAGGGCTATACCTCTCCTCCCTGGCTGTGGCTCTCAGAAAGACTATACAGGAGTATCACTCAGCAGTTGTGGAGCTTGAGCTGAAGTTAATGAACGACCCCCAGTTACCACTCAGTCAGTTGTTATTGGCTCTGCAACCATTAGCCCCTCTAGTTGCTGCCGTTTCTACTCTTGTGACGGAGGTAGGTACTGACGTTGGCCTTGTGAATCATCTGAGTTATTTAGAAACAATACAAACTAGGAAAGAAGGTTGTGCAGATGGCTCTTTATCTTGGCTTTTGAATATGGGGATTTGGTTTTGTAGAAACATGCGGAGATAATTGATGAAAAAGGTTTTAGAAATAATGATGATCATTTAGTCTCTGGTTGTTTTGTAATAAACTTAAGTAAAAATGATTCATATTTTTTAGGCATGATTCATATTTTTTACATATTTTTATTTTGTGAATGCAGATTGAAAACAAGAAAGTCCGTGGGTGCATGATCCTTGAGGTTTTGCACAAACACACAGCAAATTCGGTAGCTTATATAAAGGAGGTGTTGATGAGGTTAGTACCTTTTCCCAATGTTTGGTAAATTTGAAGAAATAATTTTCTTGATTATTGGCAGTTCATTGAATACCAACTGCCAGCTTGCAATGTATGAAATATCAAAAACAGATTTTCTTGATATCTTACAAGGTTTTTGTAGCAGTCATCATACCTATGCTGTTGTCTTCCATGGTCAGATTACTAACATTAATATATATTTTCTGCCATCAGAGTGGAACAAGCAGTTCATTCTGTTTTGTATGATCAGCTGACACACTGGCTTTTGTATGGACAGTTGCTGGATCCTCATAATGAATTATTTATACATACATCTAAGGCAGTGTCTAGTGATAAAGCTGATCAGACACCAGATGTGGAAGGTTTGGTGAGTACAGTTAACTTGTAATATTGTCATAACAGATTGTATAAACTAAGATTAAAAGTAACAAAATGTATTAGCATTAAGATGATTGAAAAGTAAAGACAATTGACATCAACTGTTTAGTAAAATGTGGGAAATAGTCCAGGTAATAGTATCTTCTTGATGAAAACATTATCTCTAAATATTTGACATTGTCAGAGCCTGGAGGAAAGCGAAGATGTGATTCAAAAGACAGAATGCAAGTTGAGGTTGGAAATGCTGCCCAATCACATTCCACTCCTTGTAGCAGAGAAGATTTTATTTATTGGAGAATCAATTCTCATTTTCGAACGGGAAGGAAAAAATGGTAAGCCTCTAGGATAAAGGTGCTGGGTTTTGGTCTCTAGTGCTGTTTGTAATAAGAGTTTTCACAATGTTTGTTGTACCGGTTAACAATAGCTTTTCTTTAGGAACATGATGTAATATCAGAGCATCATTTTTCACAGGCAGTGTGGATGCATCATCGGTATCGTCACTCTGTGGTTTGGTCCTCAAGAGTCGGGAGGAAGAATTTTTGCAGCTGATTCAGAGTTTGGCAAATACTCCTACCTTCTCCATCATTCAGTTTAGTCAAGTTATTGAAACTATAAGGCACTGTGTGTCTCAGGTAAGCTAAGCTCATTTATTTGGTAGATTAGCTATTTACAAAATTTCAGTTCTCAAAACAGTAACATTTAAATACAAGTCAGTTATGCCTGCTTCCCCAATATTGAAATTTAGTATAAAATGTTTGGTTAACTCCAGAGAATACCTAATGAATATAAACTTAGTAAGCATAATGACTCATAATGAAGCCATATATTTTCTCAATATGTCCTTTTAACTAATACAAGGAAAGACACCGTTTTGAAAAATCTAAAAAAATGAAAAATATGCATATTCTTGCAGCAACTTTGGACCCTAGTTCTGGAAGCAGGACTGGTGGCAGAACTGGCAGACCTAAAAGCTGTGTTCCTCCTTGGTCGAGGTGAACTCTACCAGACGTTAATCCCCGCTATAACACCTTTCTTTCATAACACTTCTGTTGCTACCAGTAAGTGTCTTGGTTATTTGATTTATTGTGTTGAAGTAGTTTAATTCGTTGTAGTTTGGGTCTTGAAGCTTTCCATTTGGGATATTGATAATGGAGTTTGGGTTTTGAAGTTTCCCATTTGGGATTTTGATACTGTATGTATTAGTAATAATTTTCCAACAATTAATATTCAGTAGGCAAGAAGTTGCATTAACCACTTGCCACCAGGGATGGCATGTGCGTACATGCCATGCCCACTGTGTATTAAATTTAGTAATTGTTTTTACATATAAATGGCTCCACAAGTACTAAGTCACCAATGAGCCAATTACGAGAATTACCTGTCTCACCGTTTACCTTTTTCCTTTATTTTTGATAATATTTCCTTTAATTCAGCAGTTAGTAGTGTCAATAACAATATAGTAATTATATTGTGTATCAGTCAATATTGATAGCATTAGTAAAAAAAAAAAAAAAAACATTTCAATATTCAAGGAAAGGTGAGGTCGCAAGATCTACTAATTGACTCCTTTTTGGATAAGCACTGGCAGAGCCATCTATGTACAGAAACATTTAACAAAACAATATGAAAGTGAACGCAACATTTTCCCATCAGCATTGGGTTAATATACATTGTTTTAATATTTTTCAGCACTGTTTTGACTTCTTCCTCTTGCTTTTTAATGCAGTTTTTCCTTTATGTCTAGTATGAAATTACTTACATAAAAGAATCAATCACCCTTCTAGATGTGGATGGGCTGTTCCAGTTAGCAGGTCAACAGGTGCTTCTAGAAGAAGGAATGTTAGAAAAGTTTACCCTCTCTCTTAAGCCACAGTCACCAAAATCAGCTCCAGCAAGCATTCAGCAAGGTAAGAAAGAAAATATTTGTTTGTGTTCAAGTTGGTTTCCATTGATGTTTAATTGTGACAGGGGACAAAGTGAGGGAAGTTGTTTTTCACTTTGGGATAAATTTGTTAGCATATGGAGTAAGAAGAGAATTAGTATATAGGGCATTTGAAAGTTAGATATTCAATTAAATGGCAAATTGTTTGAACAAGATTGAATATGGTAAAGCTAAAAAATAAATCCAATAAGTATGATTTATTTACTGACTTTCAGTTTATGTTTGAAATATATAGCTAAATAGGTTAAGTGTAAGAGACCCCTTTAATTCTACCAGTATTTACTTTTCTTTTTTCAGGTGAACGAAGCTGGAAGATTTTGAGGCTAGACTACAATGCCAAGTGGCCGCTACACAAGCTCTTCACACCAGCTGTACAAGACAAGTATAATGCAATCTTCACTTTCCTCCTGGATGTACGACGGGCTCAGTACCGCCTCCAACAGCTTTGGATCATGCAGATGAGGGCGAAAAACAATGAGTAATGATGTGGTTTATGCTCAGACCTTGTAATATTGAAATTAATTCATGAGACAAGTAGATTTTTTTTTTAAGGTTCTTGATAGCAAGGGTGTTTATATTTTTGTGATTGCTCTTGCTTCTAGGTTCGGAAATCAAAGATAATGTTTTTGTTGACTTCTGCTATTTGATATTTACAGAGATGCTGCAACTTCAGTTTTGCAGTGGGCACTAAGACACCATATGAATCTCCTTATTGACAATATCCAGTATTATTTGCAGGTTAGTTCAATTAGTTGTTTATTCTGCTTTTCTTGTGTTAATTTGAATTTCTCTTGATTTGTTGATGTACTTTTTTTTCTTTTTTCTTTCTTAATCAAGTAGGCTACTAAGTAAATAGAAAAAAACTTATTCTCTGATTGTTCATTTATTAAGAAAAGATACGAGTACAGAAATAATTTCTTGATAGTGCCTATATAACTGTAAAAACAGAAAGATGAT
>NW_020868315.1:100856-103356 GCF_003789085.1 Penaeus vannamei
TTAATTGGTGATATGGATTTATCGTTATCTTTGTATCTTTCGCTGATATTTGTTGCTACGGTTGTTGTTAGTGATGGTGGTAAAGATAAGGATAAAGATATATATCATTGTCGTTAAATTAATACCAATAATGATGATTTTGATGATGATAATGATGTTGACAAGGATGATAGTATTAATAATGAAGTTGGCAAGGGTGATAGTATTATTAATGATGACAATAGTAATGATAATAAAAATAGTATTAATAATGATCATAATATTGATAATGATGATAATAATAATGCTGATGATAGTAACGATAATGATAATAATAATGATATTAGTAATGATAATGATAATAATAATAATAATAGTAATGATAATAATAATAATAATAATAATAATAATAATAATAAAGATAATGATGTAATAATAATGATAATAATAATGATGATAATAATGATATGATAATAATGACGATGATAATGATAATGATGATAATGGTAATGACAATAGTAACAATAAGATGATAATGATAATTATTAATACTATAATCATAATGATGATGATAATGTTAATGATAAGGATAATAATGATAGCAATAATAATGACCATAGTGATGATGATGATGATGATTATCCTTATGTTAATGGTATTGTTATTGTTATTATTATTGTTATTATTATTACAGTTATCATATCATGGAGTAGAATAAATAATATAACAATAGTCCTAATAATGGTAATAAATAATCATAAGAATAAGAACAATATTAATAATGATGATATTAATAATAACTATTATTATTAGTGCTAATAATATTTTGATATTATTATTATTATCATTAGTATTATCATCATCATGATCATCATTGTCATTTTACTATTACCGCCATTACCATTATTATCATTATCCCTATTATTATTGTTATTATTATTATTATTATTATTAGTAGTAGTAGTAGTAGTAGTAGTAGTAGTATTGTTATTATTATTGATTATTATTATTAATTATTATAATTATTATTATTATTATTATTATTATTATTATTATTATTATTATTATTATTATCATTATTATTATTATTTATTATTATTATTATTATTATATTATTATGATATGATGATGATCATCATCATCATCATATTATTATCATATTTATATTATGATTATTATTATTATTACTATATATTATTATTATTTATTATTATTATATTATATTATTTATTATTTATTATTATTATTATTATTATTATTATTATTATATTATTATTATTATTATTATATTATCAATATTATTATATTATCATTATTATTATTTATTATATTTATATTTATATTATTATTTTATTATTATATTATTATTATTATTATTATATTATTATATATTATTATTATTATTATTATTATTATTATTACCATCATTATTATTATCATTATGACTATTATTATTATCTTTATTTTATTATTATTATTATTATTATTATTATTATTATTATTATTATTATTATTATTATTATTATTATCATCATCATCATCATCATCATCATAATACTATTATTGTAACTGACATTATCATAACCATTATTATTGTTATGACTGTTATTATGATATTGCCAACAACAACAACAACAAATTATGATAATAATAATAATGATAGTGATAATAGTGATAACAATGATGATAATAATGATAAAAGTAGTATTAGGAATAGTAATAATTAGTAATAATTATTGTAATAGTAATGATATTTGAATAATGATAACAATGATAATAATGATAATAACAAGTTAATGATAATAATGATGATAATTATAATAATAATGATAATAATGATAATAATAATAATAATATAATAGTAATAATAATGGCAATAATGATAACAATGATAATAATAATAATGATAGCAGTAGTAGTAATAATAAAAATGATAATGATAATAATAATAATGGTAATAATAATAATGATAATGATGATGATATAAGATAATATAATGATAATAGACAGTGATAATAATAGTAATGACAATAGTATTAATATGATAATAATAATACTTATATAATGATAAAATAATTTATATAATAAGGATAATAGGAATAAGAATAACAGCAACAATAATAACAATGATGATAATAATACCAATGGTAATAATAACAATAATAATGATGATAATATAATAGTAATAGAGATAATAATAATAGCGATAATAATGATAATAATAACACTAATAATATGATAATGAACATAATAAGAACGAAGATAATTGTCTTCATTACTATCGTTATCATTGTTATAATTTATTATCATTACAGTAATGATAAAAACAACAACAGCAGTGCAATGAATAATAATGAAAATCATAATACTAATAACGATAACGATAATGATAATAGGTATAATAATCTTTATCATGATCATTACTATCATTATTATCATCTTCATCATTGTTTGTTGTTTATAATGATTATCATCGCTATTGTTGTTGTTATCCTCATATATTGTTATCATTATTGTTATT
>NW_020868315.1:108356-118356 GCF_003789085.1 Penaeus vannamei
ATCGAACACCTGAACCTTCTTCCTCATCGGTAAAAGTGACGGGCCCATCACAAGTCCCTGAATGTGTTCAAACTCATGTCCTCAGAATTCAAACAGGCCAAACTCCGGACAGAAGCAGATGAGTGCAACTTGGGCATTCCTTATTCATCATTTAATATGAATTCTGTGTGAGTGTCTGGGGGATGAGGGATGTAGGTGTGTCTGTGTGAGTGTGAGTGTGTTTACAATAGTTTACAAAGTGTGGCCAGGGGTACACATTTAATTAGATGGTGATATACGCAGATTATCCCGAGAATAGTTTTTGTGTACTTTTGCTCAGTTTTCATATTTTCAAAAACTGAATTATGGCTTCACTTTGCGGAGACCCTACATGCATCACTGCAGTACCACAGTATCCCCCATAGAGAAGCAGCAAAATCTCTTTTATTGATAACATTTCCACTTGTCTGTAATGATCTATTATTTAGAACTTTGGTTACTTAAAATACTTATTGTGAAGGATATCTTAATCTTCCATTATTAATACTATTTGATCCTTTAACTTTGAAACATGGATATATCCATTGAGATTCAGTATACCATTAACTGCAAAATTAAAAATTATCCAACACCTCAAGAAAAAAAAATTAATTGATGAAAGAGGCATCATCTGCATGTATTTTGCATGGGTTAGGAGAGACTTATGTTCCCGCCTTGGCAGCAACAAGACATCTAACTAATAATTTAGAGAAAGTGTATTTCATGTACAAAAGCTAATTTCTTTCTTAGATGAATGAGCATTTTAAAAATTAAGTAGTCTACTGGTTCATTTGTCCCAATAATGTCACAGCATAAACAAATAAAATATTGATTAAACTAAATCAAGGAGTAAACAAACATCTTGAGAATATTGCAGAATTCGAAGATTGGGTGTAATCTTTTTATGTAAGTATGTCAGCAACTAGAAATGGGTTACTGTCATTGATAATATTTTGTGATAAGTATATGAGGCAGTGCTGATATTTTAATCTAATGACTGATATTGAAATTTCAGTTACCCTTTTTTTCTATGCCAAATATCATAGCAGTTTGTCTCTCTTGTTCTTTTTCTTAAAGATTATTATATGAGCTGTTTTTGGATTTTACTCACTGTTTTTGGTTTATTTACTCTTGTATAAGAAAGTATGAGTGAGTGATGGTAATTACTTCCACAGTTGAGATATAATCGATATTTCACTTTACATTTCTAAAATTACAGATTTACAAAGATGTGAATATTCAAATTTCATTTACAAAACTTGCAGTGTGGGTATATTATTCTGCTTATTGATTCTTATAAGAGAGTATATGGTAGATTAGATAATAGCTGATAGATAGTAGTTGACTGAGGGGTTAGAGCCTCCCCCTTCTTATCTTGAATGAACTGAATACCTTGTGATATTTGATATAAAGTACTGTTTATTTTAGAAGAGAGAATTATGGAGGTCACCTTCTTATACCTCATTTAAGGATACAGAAATTGTTTGATAATGATAGTTGATGTTTATACCTGAACACTTAATTTTCTTTGTTTCCTTGTCAGGGATTTTTATCACTGTTGTTGATTTTTATTGATAAAAAAAAATCCAGGACAGAAATATAGGACAACATAACCAGGAGGTAAATAAAACCACCAGTTTGTCTTTCCAGTTCACAGTTACATATTCTCATTTATACCTTTCTAGTATTATCCACAATGGACTCCCTTTTTGTCCGTTGACTGAATAGCAAAAAAGTAAAATGAAAAAAGAAAAGAACTGTTGTACTTGTACATTGTCATTGTCCTACTTGAGATTGGAGATTGTAATCAAATGCCTCGAGTCAGTGGAGCTCAAGGCCAGCTGTTTCTTGAAAAAAGACACAGGAAATGATAGTGTAAGATAAGAACTCTGACAGTCAGAGTTAAGCCCATTGATTAATCATTCAATGGAATGGTAATCTGGTTTGGGAGTGCCAGGAAGTTGTATCCTATTTTTTGTATTATCCTTATGGAAGCATTGAAGGATGATTTCATTAGCAAGATTAGAAGGAATGATGAGTGGAACTGTTTGGAAGCAAAGGATTAAATACTGAAATTTACTTATTTTCATAAAATTGTTTCTTTGTTTTATTCACAATGGTTTTTACGCATCACAAGTAAGGAAATATGGTTACAGTTCTTTATGAGATACATATCATTAATGGATATGGATTTCCACGTTTTAAATCCTTTTCTTACATTACAGGTTTGTTAAGATGGCGTGACTTGTGGAATGCACGGAGAATGAGGTGGTCGCCAGCAGCACATGACATAGCCTTTACACGCAAAATATACAGCTGGTTCTTCAGTGCTGGGAAATGTGTGCCAATTATTCGAGGCCTGGGAGTGTACCAGGTTAGTTGCTGTTATTAATGCTAAGAATATTTTAGATTGGTGCATTTGAATTAGTTTAATCCTGATTTTAATAGATGTGTATGAAGAGTATAGATGATTTTATTTTAGAAGTAATTGATGTCAGTAGTTAAAATTTTCCAAATAATGGAATTACTTAGATCTGAAGGATTCTTAAAGAATGACCTATAAGTTAAAAGTGCAGAATATTGTTCTATATGATTTTCATGGTTATTAATTCACAAATTTGCATTTAAGGAGGTATTCATATCACTTTTTCTTAGAGGACTCTTTTTTGTAATAGATTTGTATCTTTTCTAAGATCTTGACCTTTTTTTGTTTTATGTAGAAGTAATCAAGGAGATTTCTCAAATCTATATCGTATCATTTCTCATATATGTATGAAAAAGAAATAGAACTTGATGTTATTACCTCGCATCCCAGGAGGCAATGGATTTCCTGATTGAACGCCTGAAGGAGGGCCAGTGGGTGCACATATTCCCTGAGGGCAAGGTGAACATGAGCCTGGAGAGGATGCGACTCAAATGGGGTGTGGGCCGCCTGGTGTACGAGTCACCAGTGTGTCCAATTGTCCTGCCCTTCTACCATATCGGCATGGACGACATCCTGCCCAACCGCAAGCCGTACATCCCCAGGGTTGGGAAGCTGGTGACGGTTGTGGTGGGCGAACCCATGGACTTCAAAGACCTGGTGTCGGAGATGAAGGCAAAGAAGGAGGACCCGACTACTGCGCGGAAGGTGATTACTGACAGGATCCAGGAGGAGCTGGGAAAGCTGCGAGACCAGGCAGAGGAGCTCCACGAGAAGGTGAAGAGGGAGAGAAACTTATAACGCATGTCCAAAGGCATAAATGAAGCAATTGTCCTAATCCTTCCACTCGATATTTTGTACATTTTTTTTCCTCAGTGGAGAATATCAAATTGTAAAACTGATGAAGAATTCATTTTGAATTTTTGTCATTTTTTGATATTGGCCTTATTAAAATTTCTAAGATAAAGTCAATGGATATACATATATAAGTATTGATAGTGTTAGCTTTTTTCCACAAATTTTTTAAATGTTTGGAGATAACCTGAAGAACTTGTGAATTGATTTTTCTGGATATTTATTATGTATATAGTACTTTTATTTTGATCAGGATGTTTGCAAATATTTTAAAATCATACAGTTACAGGCTTGGAAAATCTAGTTGTTTTATGCCACATGAACTGACCTGCATGTACCAATTGGCTGAATAATGTATATTTTAAAACCTGAATTTCCCTTTTGGTATTTTTTTGCAATGGTACATAAAGATGAAGTGTTCAAGACAGGCATGAGGTCTGGCATGTTGGTCAGTTTGCACAACTACCTTTTTTTATGTTTGTAAGTTATATTTCTTTATGTTTATTGGGTGTGAAGCAGATTACTGAATTCAATCTGACCAAATGAAGTGTTTTTGCTCTTGTTTCCCATTTTCAAAAGATATAGTTCTTTTGTTGGCATTGTTGATGGTGATAAAGATGAATTATTTTTTCTCTTTATTTTTTTCTTTTTCTTTTTTTTTTGTCTCCTTTTTTTCTTTTTCAGAGATACTGTTGCAAAAAAGTGTTCATGTTAAATGCAAGTGCTTGCATTTGAGAACAGATATTTGTCCTAATAGATGTGTGTTCACTATAAAAAAGCTTCCATAGAATTGGGTTCTCTGAGATATCAGTGCATTGTGTTGAGGAGAAGCAGACAAGATGGCTTTTTTGTATTTTCATTATTTATATTTTATCAAGTGTATTTCACAAATATCTCTAATTATACACCCTTTCTCCCCCTCTGCTCATAGGAGACATTAGATTTATTATATATTGTGGCTTCACACTCTTGCAGATACTAAGAATATTTGAATGTACGCAAAAATAAATAAAAGGAAAATATGGCATAAGGCTATCTCTATTAAGTGAATTGAAGAAAAAGATAGCCGTATCATGACAAAGCAAATATTGTCAAGTATTGATGTAAATAAATATTGCCACGGAAAAATCATGTATTTGTTGTTACCTAAGGGTAGGGCTGCCTGGGTGCTTACCTGCACAGCTCCTACCTTCTGGTTTAGCAACTTTCTGATAGCTGCTCTTAATGCTTTATTTTCTATTTAACTATTTTTCTATCACTGCTTCTTAGTTGTCTTCTTTCCCATTGGTTCATTTCAAAGGCTTTTCCTAAGCAGAAACTTTAGTTCAGAGACTGTTACAAGGCATTCTTTTTTTCTTCCAGATAAATTTACTTGTTTAACAGTTACATTTCTCCATTTAAAATGTTTAAGAGACAAGTGTTAACAATAGTAATTCTAAAAGCCTTTGTTTAGCAGAGTACTATAGAGTACTGCAGGACATTAAAGAAATGTGGAGATTCTGCACTGGAATTTTTTTGCTCTGTGAATGTGCCACCCCAGAAATAACCATTGGATCATATGCTTTGTACCTCAGATTCTGAAGATATCACATTTTGGTGCAGAGTTCAGAAATGTGATTATTTGTACTTTTTTACCTTTTGATATCAGATTGCCAATAAATAAAAAATATACATATATACATAATTAACTGGACCAATTAGGAAATCATAATGAAATGGTTAACTATGTATAAATGAAGAGAAGTAGGGATGAAAGTTATGCCAAATGTTGATAAGAGAAATCAGACTCGCATTGTTTGTCTAAATAAGGAGCAAATCTAAACATGTTTCAAACTCAATCCCAGATGAAGTAACATTAGATATATCATAATCTATTTTCAAATCAAGTAATGTAGAAAATATTACCTCCGGCAAAGCAATGAGAAATAACAAATAGCAGTTAATGTAGTTGTTCATATAGCTAGGCATGCCATCATAACCAACGTAACAATGTTCTTGATTACATACGATCTAAACCTCTTCCAGAGTAATGGGTTATCCCTGTGTTGACTAGCAATATATGTGTTTAGGGTAGAAGTCAATGTCAACTGAACGAATACCCTTTGAAACCCTGCAGCTATTGTTATGGTGTGGCTCTATATTTGTTACTGGCTTTTTAGTTCTTTAGTTTGAGTCTAGCTTACCTCATACTGGTAAAGTACATCTCTGATAGCGTATGGATGGTAGTTACAATATTAGATAAAATGACATAATTCCTATTATTGTAAAAATAGTACCTTTAAGAGGAGTTGGATTTATTATAGTCAACATTATAATGGCATATCATAGTGCAGTTGTTAGATGAATTGTAAAGGCAATAGATATTTACTTTACTGGTGATGTCAGATCTGTACTAACAATTTATGCCACTGTTTTATTTATATATGAAATGTTATACTTATGAGTTGTTACTAATTTTACCATATTTTAGAACAAGTAATATAGATTTATGGTATGGAGATTGACAGAAGTATTAGAAATGTTAGTATGTTAATGGAATGTTCAAGAATTTGTTAAACAGTGACCGGTCTTTGATTGCTGTATGATTCAAAATCACAAGCCTCTGTTTCTTTATGGTATCTTATTATCACTTATTCATTTTGAAATATGTTTTTGGTTGAGGAAGCATTTTCTGAGCAAGAGCTTTTTTTTCATTACAATAAAACAGAAGTTTGTGGTGTGAAGTGTCTTGCACATGCCCATGCCACTTATTATAACTGTATTTTGTGTTATGACGTATGATAAAGGATCATACTAGAGTGATATCTTTTGCACAATAGATATTTAATATGCAACTGAATGCAAAAATGTTATAGTACAAACTTGGTGAGATCATGATGATGATGATGACTGGTCTATCACTAGAAGGTACATGTGTTAAACAAAATTCCTTGGAAAGTTTGTTACTCTTGTCTGTTTAGTTAGTAAAGATTTGAGACTACCTCTTAATTTTGTATCAAGTTTCCTCTTCTTGGTGCTTTTCAAAGA
This sequence comes from Penaeus vannamei, assembly GCF_003789085.1. Taxonomy (NCBI): domain Eukaryota; kingdom Metazoa; phylum Arthropoda; class Malacostraca; order Decapoda; family Penaeidae; genus Penaeus; species Penaeus vannamei. Next base: position 114,679 of record NW_020868315.1, read on the forward strand.
TGTCAGTGTCTGGTTATCTCTGAAGAAAAATGGAAATGCCATGAATATGTATTCTTTCTTCTTTTATGCATAAATCCAAAGTTTTTGTTTGTAAAAGTGCAGTATGTATTTCATTTTCACTCTTTAAAGGTATATTTCAGAATTTATATGCAATATATCTGAAAAGTTTTGCATAGTGTTGGTATTGTTTTAGGTATCATAAACAGGTATTTCATTGAGTGAAAAAATGTATATATATTTTTTTAGTTTTATTAATTGAGATAAACTATTTTCAAATAGCATTTTCATTTTTCTCTCATAGCAATAAAAGACACTTGATATGCTTAAGCATGAGCAAGAGAAGTTTGACCATTGCCCCCTAAGGAAAGTACAGTAATCCTCAATTTAATGAACTAGGAAGGAAAAGGGACGTCTGTCAATGCTGGAAATCTGTTAGATTGAATTAAACCTGGGGGACCATTATATATCTTTTTAATGTTGAAAAAGACAATTAACAGTTGTGTTCAGTATCAGGTAGTAGAGATGATGGGAAATCCACAGCTTTAGATTCTGAAATGAATGGAAGCACCAATGTCTGATTGCATGTAGACAATTGCAACGTACAAGCAGTTAGAGCAGAAAGAGGAGTGAGAGTTGCTAAAAGTTTTCTTTAAGACTGTACCTTGTGCTAATTATCCATAAGCTTAACAGCTAGCCTGAATTATTTCCCACGCTGATGATGTTTCCTAAGCTTGAGTACACCCCGAACTGCCAAAAATATTAGTTGGGGACAATTTTAGGAGTCAGAATATATCTATTAAATCCAAAATCTGTTCTTTGGTTCTGTGGTCTGTTAAATTGAGCCTTTACTGTTTATCGAACATCTTTACGTGGCTAAGCAAGATAGAGACAGAGTGTTCAAAATTAGGATTAATGCTAAGTTTTAAAATATTTATAAATGATTCTTTGTAAATGTATTTTTAAGTTCATACTTATTTACATTCTATTATTTTATGCCTGTGTGTATTCATAAACAAAATATACATTGAATAATTATGCATGTTTTACTCATAAATCAATAGAATTCATATAGAATCTCCCTTTCAACCCCCTTTTAAAAAATGCAGCAAATATAGTCTGAGTCGACAGCATAGTAGTTAAATGGTGTGAGCCCGTGCCATGCTTCACCTTTTTCATTAATGAAATATCATAATACAAGAAGTGTTCTATTTGTGAGTTGTATTTAAATTTTCACATTTCAGTAAGGTATAATTATGCTTAATGTTATTGCAATATTAACTTTTTATGTTAATGAAGAAGGATGATTTTATTTTTATTTTTGTGAATGTAAATTTGTGCATATTTGTTATTGTAAAGTGTTCCAACAATTAAAAATGTCCATCCCTGGAATATCTGTGATCAAATACATCTAAATATTAATTGATGTGACTGCCTAAAATATATATATATATATATATATATATATATATATATATATATATATATATATATATATATATATATATATATATGTATGTATATATTAGGGCAATAGAAAAGAATGTATAATGATGTCTTAAATGATGTTTATAATGGAAATTTTTCAAAAGCACTTTTATTGATTCGCTGTTTAAGGATAAAATGCAAATAAATTGTTAAAATTGTGATATGGGTGCTAACAATATGTGTGAAATACGAATTCGTTATCTTATGAGATACTTTAGTACGAAAAATAATATTTATTTTATGATATATCTGAAACAAAACAAAACAAAACAAAAAAACTTGCAGAATGACTGCAAGGGAAAAAATATATTTTGCAAGATATTATTTTTACTTGTCCTTTTTATGCCTGTTTCATTATCAAAATTTATGCTGTACAGGCTGTCTCATGTATGGATTTCTTTAACTTACCAGATGCTAGAATTACCTGCTTTATTTTAGATCCAGTTCTGTATATTTAAGATTATGTTATACTTTCTCTCTCTCTCTCTCTCTCTCTCTAGTCTTCCCCCTCTCCCTCTCTCCTTTCTTCTTTATTTCTTTTCTCCTCCTTACCCTTCTTTCCTTACTTTACCTCTCTTCAGTTCTTTCTTCTCTCTTCCTCTTCTCTCCTTTTCCTCCTCTTTCTCTCTCTCTCTCTCTCTCTCTCTCTCTCTCTCTCCTCTCTCTCCTCCTCTCTCTCTCTCTCTCATCTCTCTCTCTCCTCTCTCTCTCTCTCATCTCTCTCCTCTCTCTCTCTCTCTCTCTCTCTTCTCTCTCTCTCTCTTTCTTTCTCTTTCTCTTCCTCTCTTCTCTTCTCTTCCTCTCTCTCTCTCTCTCTCTCTCTCTCTCTCTCTCTCTCTCTCTCTCTCTCTTTCTCTCTCTCTCTTCTCTCTCTTTCTTCTCTCTCTCTCTCTCTTCTCTCTCGTCTGTCTCTCTCTCCTCCTCTCTCTCTCTCTCTCTCTCTCTTTCTCTCTCTCTTCTCTCTCTCTCTCTCTCTCTCTCTCTCTCCTAGGAGTCGTCCGTCTCCTCTCTCCTCTCTCTCCTCTCTCTCGTCTCTAGTCTCTCCTTCTCTCTCGCTCTCTCTCTCTCTTCTCTTTTCTCGTCGTTTCCTCCTGTCGCTCTCGTTGTCTCCCGTCTTTAGATTAACTCGTCGCTCTTTCGCTCGTTCTCTCTCTGCTCTCTCTCTAGTCACTCACTTCTTCAGTCGGTCTTATGTCTCTTCCTCGTCTCGTTCTTCTCTCTCGGTCTCATCTCGTCTTGTCTCTCGTGTTCTCTCTCTCTCGTTCCGTCTGCTCTCTCTCTCTCTCTCTCTCTCTCCTTCTCTCTCTCTCTCTCTCCCCCCCTATCTCTCCCCGCCGCTCTCTTCTCTCCCCCTCTCTCTCCCCCTCTCTTCGTCTCCCCCCCTCTCTCTCTCCCCCCCCTTTTTCCCGCCTCTCTCCCCCCCACAGCCTCTCTTCCCTCTCTCTCCTCGCTCTGCGTGCTCTCGTCGTTTCTTATCTCTCTCTCTTGTCATCGCTGTCTGTTCTCTTTCTCGCCCCCCTGTCTCTCTCTCTCCCGCTGCTCGATCTCCCTCCCCCTCTCTCTCAGTCTCCCCTGCTTTCCACCTCTCTCTCTCTCTCCCGTCCCCTCTCCATGCTGGATCGCGCCGGATCTCGATTCTCACGTCCCCTCTCCCTCTCTTCCCTCTTCCCCCTCTCTCTGCTCATCTTCGCCGCGCTCTTCTCTCCCCCGCCCTCCCTCTCCCCACTCTCTCTTCTCCCTTCGTTCTTTCCTGCTCTCTCCCCCTTCCCTCCGGCTCGCGCCTCTATCTCTCGCCCCTCCCTCCTTCCCCCTCCTCTCTCTCTGTCTCATCTTTCTTCCTCGCTCTTTCGTCTCTCTCTTCTAGTCTCGACTCTCTCTGCTTCTTCTCTCTCGTCTCGTCTCTCTCTCTCTTCTCTCTCGTCTCTCTCTCTTCTCCTCTCTCTCGTCGTTGGCTTGTCAAAATATTTGCTTAATTGTGATTTGTGGCTATAAATTATTTACCATTTGTTAAATGCATATTCCACACGATGCAAATTGACTAAAAGACTAAAAATAAACTCAGATTATATAATATAATTGTCTTTTTCTTATTACATATCCCTTTTATGAAGTGTGTGTGAGTTATGAGTTGAGTGAGTGAGAGGTTGAGGGTGAGAGGGTTGCAATCTGCTAACCAGCCTGTCTACCTGGTGC